>PVKU01004606.1:0-142796 GCA_004027475.1 Anoura caudifer | reverse complement strand
TTACAACTGACACCACAGAAATACAAAGGATTGTAAGAAATTACTATGAAGAACTGTATGCCAAGAAATTTGAAAACCTAGGTGAAATGGACAAGTTTCTAGAAAAATATAATCTTCCAAAACTCAATGAAGAAGAAGCAGAAAGCCTGAACAGACCAATAACAGCAGATGAAATCGAAGCAGTAATCAAAAAACTCCCATCACACAAAAGCCCTGGACCAGATGGTTTCACAGCAGAATTCTACAAAACATTTAAGGAAGAGCTAACCCCTACCCTTCGCAGACAATTCCAAAGAACACAAAATGATGGAAGACTCCCAAACTCTACCTATGAAGCCAGCATCATCCTAATCCCAAAACCAGATAAAGATACAACAAAGAAAGAAAACTTCAGCCAATATTGCTGATGAACATAGATGCTAAAATCCTCAACAAAATATTGGCAAACCACATCCAACAATACATTAAAAAGATCATACACCATGAGCAAGTGGGATTCATCCAGGGATGCAAGATTGGTTCAATATTCACAAATCAGTAAATGTAATACATCACATAAACAAAAGCAAAGACAAAAATCACGTGATCATATCAATAGATGAGGAGAAAGCATTTGATAAGGTACAGCACCCATTTATGATAAAAAACACTCAGCAAAGTGGGAATAGAGGGAGCATTCCTCAACATAATCAAGGCCATATAGGAGAGACCTCCAGCCAACATCATACTCAATGGGCAAAAATTAAAATCTTTTCCACTAAGATCAGGAACAAGACAAGATTCTGCACTTTCACCACTTCTATTCAATATAGTATTGGAAGTCTTAGCCATGGCAATTAGACAAGAAAAGGAAATAAAAGGCATCCAAATTGGAAAGGAGGAAACAAAGCTATCATTGTTTGCAGATGACATGATAGTGTACATAGAAAATCCTATAGACTCAGCCAAAACTGCTCCACCTAATAAATGAAATTGGCCAAACAGCTGGATACAAAGTCAATATCCAGAAATCAAAGGCATTTTTGTATACCAACAATGAAACAGCAGAAGCAGAAATCAAGAATAATATTCCATTCAATATGGCAAAAAGAAAAATAAAATACCTAGGAATAAACCTAACCAAGGAAGTAAAATACCTGCATTCAGAAAACTACACAACACTGAAGAGAAATCAAGGAAGACACAAACAAATGGAAACATACACTGTGTTCATGGATCGGAAGAATTAACATCATCAAAATGTCCATACTACCCAAAGCAATTTACAGATTCAATACAATACCTATTAAAGTACCAATGGCATATTTCACAGACATAGAACAAACACTTCAAAAATTTATATGGAACCATAAATGACAACTAATAGCTGCAGCAATTTTGAGAAAGAAGAGCAAAGTGGGAGGGATCACAATACCTGATACCAAACTGTATTACAAGGCCACTGTAATCAAAACAGCCTGGTACTGGCACAAAAATAGACACATGGACCAGTGGAATAGAATAGAGAGCCCAGAAATAAACCCAAGTCTCTATGGTCAATTAATATTTGACAAAGAGGTCAGCAACATAAAATGGAGTAAATATAGCCTCTTCAACAAATGGTTTTGGGAGGATTGGACAGCTACATGCAAAAAAAATGAAACTCAAGCACCAACTTACATCATACACAAAAATAAATTCAAGGTGGATAAAAGATTTAAATATAAGCCATGACACCATTAAAGTCCTAGAGGAGAACATTTGCAGGAAAATCTCAGATATTTCATGCAGCAACATTTTTACTGATATGTCCCCTAAAGCAAGGGACATAAAGGAAAGAATAAACAAATAGGATCTCATCAAAATAAAAAGCTTCTGCACAGCTAAAGAAAACAGTATTAAAGCAAAAAGAGAACCAACTGTATGGGAAAACATATTTGCCAATGATACCTCAGACAAGGGTTTAATCTCCAAAATATATAAAGAACTTACATGACTCCACTCTAAGAAGACAAGCAACACAATTTAAAAATGGGCAAAGGACTTGAACAGACACTCCTCCAAGGAGGACATACAGAGAATCCAGACACATGAAAAGATGCTCAATGTCTCTAGCTATCAGAGAGATACAAATTAAAACCACAATGAGATACCACTTCACACCAGTCAGAATGGCCATCATAAACAAAGCAACAATCAAAAAGTGTTGGAGAGGTTGTAGAGAAAAGGGTTCCCTAGTGCACTGCTGGTGGGATTGCCGACTGGTACAATCACTATGGAAAGCTGTATGGAATTTTCTAAGAAAACTAAAAGTGGATCTCCCTCTTGACCCAGCAATTGCACTGCTAGGATTATATCCTAAGAACCCTGAAACACCAATCCAAAAGAACCTATGCACTCCAATGTTCATAGCAGCACAATTTACAATAGCCAAGTGTTGGAAGCAACCTAAGCACCCATCAGTAAATGAATGGATCAAGAAACTATGGTACATTTACACAATGGAATTCTATGCAGTAGAAAGAAAGAAGGAGCTCCTACCCTTCGCGACAGCATGGATGGAACTGGAGGGCATTATGCTAAGTGAACTAAGCCAGGCAGTGAAAGACAAATACCATATGATCTCACCTTTAACAGGAACCTAATCAACAAAACAAACAAACAAGCATTACATAACCAAAAACACTGAAATTGAGAACAGGCTGACAGTCACCAGATGGGAGAGGGGAGGGAATTTCAGGGGAAAAGAGGAAGGGTTTAGAGCAACAAGTATAAAAGACACATGAACAAAAACTAGGTGGGGTGGATATGGGAGGGAAGTGGGGAGGGTTAAAAAAAGAACAACAATTAAAATAAAATTAAAAAATAAATAAGTAAAATAAAAAATGACAATGAAGAAAAAACTAAATATCCAACAATAGAGCTACTGTTTAATAAAGTATACTATATCCATACAATGTAATATTTTACATCCATTGTATTTGTGTTTTTTGAAAAAATTAATCCCAGAGGAATATGTTACCAAGATACAGCCATCTAGATCCTCTAGGACCTTACATTTACTCCACTTTATTAGGTTCAAATTACCTTGAACACTGAAACTCATAACTGTATATGGTGAGTATTTCTCTCATGACAATCCCTGCAGTTATGTATTCAATGTCTGCTGCTCTCTGAGGAGACAGGCACCCAGTACACCAGGATGGCCCATTATATGCTGAGCATAGTGATGGGTGGTTGTCTGTAATTGTAATGAAAACAGAAAATTATTATGCAAAATAAAACAAAAAGAAACCTACAACTGGGTGAAGGTAACATAGAGGAAAGGTAATCAAGTATCAGGGAAGCTGAATGCTTCTTTGCCCTGAGATGCTGAAGCAGAACCTCTCAGCAGCATTATAGGAAAGAGATGATTTTGAAGAGCATACAGGTCTAGCAAAGATTTTAAAAGTAGTTTCTCACGAGTGTGCAAGGTAAAAGCTCTCCTTCTAAATTATTTCCAGTAAAAAAAAAAATTTCTTACCAATATTTTGGATATGAGTAGATTTATGGGGAGAATACAAAAAGTGTTGAGTCCTGAGTAGTTTGATTAAGAGACAGTAATTAGAATAGTTGATACCTGTGATCCATACTGAATGACACTGATCAGTCACTATACTGCACACCAATATGTTGAGTCAATCATTAAGCCTAAGTCTAAGCAACACCACACCCTCTGGAAACTAAGACTGGTCTACACTGGTAGGCATAAACAATATTTTAAAGCTGGAAACAGCCATAAAAATTCAATAATTCTAACATTCTAATTAAACATCTAAGAATTCCAAGTGGTTAAATAACTTGGAATTCAAAGCCACTCAGCTAGTTTTAGTTACAAGCAGATACAGCAGCCAGATGGGCGGGGGGAGGAGGATAGTGGTGGAAAGAGGGAGAAGGGACTAGACAAAGAACATTCATGAATGACCCATGGACATGGACAACAGTGTGGGGATTGATTGTGGGAGCAGGGCATGGGCTGGGTGGAGGAGGGCAAAAGGAAAAATTGGGACAACTGTAATTGAATAACTACAAAAAATCTCAAAAAAAGAATAAACTTTTCATTTATTCTCTATTTTAAAAGAAGAAAAAAAAAGTTCTTGACTCAATGCTCTTTTGCCTACCCTAATTGTGTCAAGTATCTTGGGAGAGGTGGGAAGAGAAAAAAATTGAGAAAATGAAGACTTGACAGTGGAAAAGACAGACAGGGATAATTTCATTGACAATGACAGATGGTAACTTTCAGTACTTTATAAAAGTTCCTAAAATCATACTATTACACAATTATCATACAAATACATTGAACAATATGTTTCATTATAACTGTATACCAATCTTTCACATTTTCATCTTTCACATTTTCATCATATCTTCCCTCCAACTTTCTCTAGTTTTCGTCCATTACCAATTTTAGTTCATCTTTATACTTTTGGAAAAAATAGGAAGCCAATCAAGTGTTTTTGACCACAAAGATGATTTTAACCAAAGAGCAAGACCAAATTAAATAAACAGCTCAATAGCAACAATGAAGAACTGTTTAACACTTTAAAATTTATTCTCTAACAAAAATGTTCACTTAAGCATTCTCTCTGTTCAATAGGTTATTTATTGCCTAATCTGTGTAATTCATTACCTTTAATCACTGTGATTCAGTTGCAAGTCCTTTTATTTTCCTTGCGCAGCCTTCTCACTAAATGTGAAATATATAAGTACCTTGAGTGCTCTTTATTTACACTTCTGAGTGACTACGGAAATTTATGTGACTGCAAAGCATAAGAAGAAACCAATTAGGGAAAAAGTGTGTAGACTGCTTCTACACACAAACTAAATTTTTCTAATATATGTAATGCTTCATGATTTGCAGATATTTTGTAATATTTCTAATTCAGTTGGGACTTCTTATTAATAAAGTTTGAAAAAAATTGCTTTTCCAATATACTTTAATTTCATAGATTGTTATTGTCACTTATATAATACAGTGTGAAATATGTCTAATAGGACAATCACTCACTATTAACTGATTAATCATGAACTGATATATCATCAAAGTACTTCTTTAGTCCTAATTATAAATTTTCTACTAGCCAAATGAACCAAATTCAATTCATCTTATTTTTTAAGAGGACACTTGCAATGTATAAGAAGGATAATCATTCTCATGGAAAAGATCTTTGAATTATATTTTCACAGTATGTGCTCATTCATTCATAGGCCCATAAAATAATTAACAACTATTCACCACATAGAAGACCTATGGTGGGCCCACATGATGACACACAGCTAACTGCTTATCATTGCAATGAAGGGTAAAGTCCTAACTTTTGTTTTAATGACATCACCACTTTTCTCTATTACACACATACAGGTTTTTGCATAATTACTATCTGGATGAAGATGATCGTAATAAATATTTTGAACTCATACTTTCTGTTAGAAATAATTTCACCCTATTTCTTAAGGAACTGTTCCAAAATTAAACTAACATTTAATAACTATATTGAATTCCTACTATATGCTGGACACTGCTAGTCTTGGCTATACAAAAATTTTCTTTATGTTCAAGGAAATCAAAAGCTACCTGTGGAGAGAGGTACAAAGGTACTAACATACACAGCAAAATAGATGCATTTCTGCACATAGACTGCCATGGCAACACAAACAAGGGTAGGAGGCAGGGATGACAGCTTGTAGGAAAAGGCTTCTTAAAAGAAGTAATGTTTGATCCAGGCTCCAACTAGGGAAAAAATTAAATAATTAGAGGAAGAAGAGTAGAATGAAGAGAAGAGGAAAGGGAGGAGAAAAGGAGCAGCTAATATTTATTACAGTTTCTGTACTGAAGAGTTTAACATATATTATCTCATTTAATGCTAAGGACAACCCATGAGTTAGATACCACAGGTACTAAACTTAGGCAGGAAGGTTTGTTTCTGGGGGTGGCAGGAGGCGGCAGCACTCTCCAGTGGAGGGCAATACTTCTAAACAGGTAAGCCCTTAAGTACAAAATGTGTTCATGAAAAAGTATTGAGAAAAGAAGGTGAACACATGTATCTTTCTATCCCTACTGCATGACACAGAGTAGGTATTAATATAACATTTTGTAATTTAAAAAGTGAGAGAAAAGGATATAGTAAGAAAAGGGGAAAGAGAATGCATGAGCAAAGGCAGACTGAAGCTAAGTTATAACTGGCCTTCCATGCTGGGCCAAAACGTGGACACCAGTTTTCCAAGCAAGGGAAAGCCAAAAGCCTTTTGTCAGCAAGGTGGCGACATGACTGACTTCATGGAGAAGGACAGGTTAAAGAATTAGAAAGTAAAGTCAGTAAATTATATAAAGAAGTTACCACCACATCTGGCTAAAAGATGGAAAAGTCCCAACAACCTAGGGCAAATAATGGGAGTAGGAAGTAGAACAGACATCGA
This sequence comes from Anoura caudifer, assembly GCA_004027475.1. NCBI lineage: Eukaryota > Metazoa > Chordata > Mammalia > Chiroptera > Phyllostomidae > Anoura > Anoura caudifer. Next base: position 136,361 of record PVKU01004606.1, on the reverse strand, counting down.
TAAGGAAGAAATATTCAGCTTTGACATTTACTCTGTGCTGGATTGCAGATTTCTACATTAGATGTCTGGGAAAAGGGTGATACTCTTCACAGAGATTGTGAATATAGGAAGAATACCAAGTTAGGATGGAAATGATGATGAAACCTAATATTGGTATCTATGCATATAAAGTCATACATAGTATGTAATCTGTATATTGTGATACTATGAAAACTCTTCAATATGTAAGCTTCTGAGAATTCCCAAGAATGAGTATAAGGTCTTATTTACTGACTCACTTTACAATGCAAAAAAAAAGTTATTAAATTAATTTAATTAACTAGCTATGTTTTTAATAACAGCAAATTATTGATACATAATTCATATACCATAAAATTCACCCTTTTAAAGTGTACAATTCATTGAGTTTTAGTACATTCACAAAGTTATGCATCCATCACCACTAATTTATTTTTTAATTTTTATTAACCCATGAAGAAACCCTGTACCCATCAGCAGTCACTCATCATTTGCTCCTTACCACAATCCCTGGTGACCAGAACTCTACTTTCTCTATAGATTTCCCAGTTTGGGATGTTTTATATAGATTGATTTATATATAATATTTGGTCTTTTATGACTGACTTTTTTCATTTCACATAATACTTCCAGGTACATACATGTTTTAGCATGCATTAGTGCTTCCTTTTTATTGTTTTTTGCCAAATGATATTCCATTTTATGGAGATGCCATATTTTACTTATCCATTATTCAACTAATAGACACTGGATTATTTACATATTTGGCTATTATGAATAATGTTCATAATGTGATATATGTATATACATTGTGATATATATGTATATGTAATGTTATATATGTATATGTATCTCACATATATATCACATTTCTTTATCCACTTACCCATCAATGGACGCTTAAGTTACGTCCATATCTTGGCTATTGTAAATGGTGCCACAATGAACATAGAAATACAGCTATCCCTTTAAGAGAGTAACTTTATTTCCTTCAAATGTATACTCAGAAGTAGGATTGCAGGATCATATGATAGTTCTATTTCTAATTTTTTTGGAGAACATCCATACTATTTTCAGTAGTAGCTATACCAATTTGCATTTCTACCAACAGTGCACAAGGGTTCTCTTTCCTCCACATACTCATCACTAGTTGTTCTCTTATGTTTATTTAATGATATCCATTTTAGTAAGTGTAAGGAGATATCTTATTGTGACTTTGACTTGCTCTTCATTAGTAATGTTGAACACCATTTCATGTACATGTTCACAGTCTGTACATCTTATTTACAAGATAATAACTTTTGTATGTCTTCTGTAAGAAAGTGTCTATTCAGGTCCTCTGCTCATTATTTAATCAGATTATTTGTTGGGGGTTTTAATTATTGATTTGCATGAGTTCCTTACATGCTTTGGATATTAACCACTTAGCAGATAGTTTTCATATTTTTCTCTCATTCCGTCATTTGTCTTTTCATTTTGTTGATGATTTCTTTTGCTGCACAAAAGGTTTTCTGTTTGATATGGTCCCACTTGCTTATTTTTGCCTTTGTAACTTGCACTCTTGGTGTCATATCCAAGAAAAACTTTTTGCCAAGACCGATATCAAGAAGCTTTTGCCTCTGTTTTCTTCTAACGGTTTTGGTTTCAGACTTTACATTTAAGTCTTTGATCCATTTTCAGTTAATCTTCATGAGTGGTTAAAATAAGAGTCCAAGGCAATGTCATTCTTTTGTATATCAATCATGTTCTCCCAACAATATGTATTGAAGAGACCATCCTTTTGGCATTGAATGTTTTTAATTCCCTTGTTAAATATTGACTGTATATGCATGGTTTTATCTCTAGGCTCTTTATTCTGTTCCATTTGTTCTATGTGCTTGTCTTTATGCCAGTATCATACTCCTTTGATTAAACTAGCTTTACAATAAAGTTTAAAATCAGGAAGTAATACATGCAGCTTTGTTCTTCTTTCTGAGATTGCATTGGGTATTCAGGATTTTTTGAGATACCAATATATTTTTCTGTTTCTGTGAAAATTCTATTGGAAATTTTCATTAAATCTATAGATGGGTACATGTAGTATGTACATTTTAACAATATTAATTCCCCTTATACATGAACACATCTATTTATCTGTGTCTTCAATTTATTTCAGCAATGTCTTCTAAGTTTTTTCTAAAGATTTTTTATGTATTTACTTTTTTAGAGAGGGGGGAAGAGAGGGAGAAAGAGGGAAAGAAACATCAATTTGTGGTTGCCTCTCACATGCCCCCTACTGGGAACCTGGCCTGCAACCCAAGCATGTGCCCTGACTGGGAATCAAACTGGCAACCCTTTGGTTCGCAGGCCGGCACTCAATCCACTGAGCCACACCAACCAGCACTCAATGTCTTAATAGGTTTTACTACAAAGATCTTTCACCTCCATGGTTAAATTTATTACAAAGCATTTTACTGTTTCTGATGGTATTGTAAATGGGATTGCCTTCTTTATTTCTTTTCTGAATAGTTCATGCTTAGTGTATAGAAACACAACTAAATTTTGTATCTTCATTGTATATCCTGCTGTTTTTCTGAATTTGCTCATTAGTTCAAATGGACCTTTAGTGAAAGTCTTAGGATTTTCTACATATAAGATTCTTGTCAATTTTTTAATCTTAATTGTATTTTTTCTATTACCATTTAACCCCTTAATATCCTTCCCATCTGCAATCATCACACTATTGTCCATGTCCATGAGTTCTTTTTTCTTTTTGCTCGATTCCTTCACTCCCTAACCTCCCTCCTCAATAACTGTCATCCTGCTCTTTATTTATGAGTCTGTCTCTGTTTTGCTTCTTAGTTTGGTTTGTTCATTAAATTCCACATAGGAGTGAAATCATATGGTATTTGTCTTTCTCTGATGGGCTTATTTCACTTAGCATGTTCTCTAGGTCCATCCATGCTGTCACAAAGATGCTCAGCATCACTAATCACCAGAGAAATGTAAATTAAAACAATAATCAGATATCACTTCACATCTGTCAGAATGGCCATCATTAATAAATCAACAAATAACAAGTGCTGGCAAGGATGTGGAGAAAAGGGAACACTTTTGCACTTTTGGTGGGAATGCAGCCTGGTGCAACCACTATAAAAGCAGTATGAAGATCCTCAAAAAATTAAAAATGGATCTGCCTTTTGGCCCAGCAATCCCACTACTAGAAATATATCCAAAGAAACCCAAAACACTAATCTGAAAAAAAACATAAGAACCCCTATGTTCATTGCAGAGTTATTTACAATTGCCAAGATATGGAAGGAACCCAAGTGTCCATCAGTAGATGAGTGGATAAAACAACTATGGGACATTTACACAATGGAATACTACTCAACCATAAAAGTATATGTGTATATATATAAAAAATATCATATTGCCTACAGACAGAGACAATTTTACTTCTTCCTTTAAAATTTGAGGTGGGTCCATGATGGCAAGTAAGGTGTACACTGAACTCACTCCTTTCCCAAGAGCACATCAAATATACACCTATCACAGTAATTCCTCCTGAGAGACAACTGTGAGCCAATTAACAGCTTCTGCACAAAAAGTAAGAGAGAAACCAAACAGAGAAGGTTGGGAAAGCATGAGAGATCTCCAGGAGCTAAGAGAACAACCCAGGATGGAGGAACCTGTGAGCACCATTGTTTACTCTTCCCCTGTAGATGGATAGTGAGAGGGAGCCCCATCCAGGTTCTCTTGCTGAGCTGCAGGGCTCTGTAGCACATCCTAGCCACTGTTCCTGGAACTAGATCCAATAAAAGGGTACCATGGCATGCATACAAAGAGTCCCTCCACACAAGGATTGATCCAGTTAGTACTCCTGTGATGCTTCATGCACCCACTGGGCTGCACATACAGACCATGGCAGGAAAAGAGTGAGTATTCCCGTGTCTGAAGAGCTAGCAAATGCTGCTATACCAGCAGTCAGGACCACCCCATCCAAAGAAAGTGCAGCGAAAGTGGGGCACTGCTACATGCGCAGATGGTGCTGCCCTGCCTGAAAAGAGTATAGAGCTAGAAAAATTGTGCGGTACTGCGTTCAGGGCTGCCATATGCAAAGTGAGTGGAGTGCTGCTGTGTACATGCACAGGGCTACCCCTCCCAAAAGGGTATGGAACTAATAAAATACAGCTGTGTACACATGCAAGGTTGCCACACCCAGAAGGGTGGAGCTACTAGGGCATCGAGGTTCAGGCATATAGAGTGGCCCTGACTACACACTGCCCTGACAGTGCACAATTAAAGCAACAGAGCAGGGACATAGGCTATGCATGCCCATGCACCACCAGAGAAGACTACAGAACTAGCAAAGTATGGGCTGTGTGCACACCTATGAATGCCCTACCCAGAAGGGGGCAGAGCTGGTGGACAGTAAGACACAAGCAGGCAAAGCAGCCCCACCCAGACTCTGCTCTGATGATAGTTAAAGCAACAGGGCACACCAAGCATGCACAGCGTAGCCCTGTCTATACCCAGCATCTTCACCTGAATTAAAAGGACAAGAAAGCACACACACCAAGCCCCACCCAGAACCACCTTCTTCATGCCAGGACATATACCTGGTACCACATGCACCTGCCCAGATTACAACCAGCCTGCCAAAACTATTCAACACACAATCTAGGCAGAGCCACTTTTTCAAGACTGGGAGACAGGTTTATAGTTCCAGCTCTTAGATTATTTGATACAAATTACATTTTTACATATCATAAACTAATCAATACAGCTGTATAATTATTATTCTGTGCAATTATCTTTTAAACCAGATAAGAGAATAAACTAATTATAAACAAAAATACCTTTCTACTGTCTCACATTTATCTATGGAGTCACACTTGCTAGTGCCCTTTATTTCTTTGTGTGGATTCAAGTTACTCTTTAGTGTTCTCTTATTTTATCCTGAAAGATTCTCTGTACTATTTGTTTTCAACCTAGTCAGCTACTAATAAATTCTCTCAGTTTTTGTTTACCTAAGAATCTTAATTTATTCTTAATTTTTTATAGTTATGTTGAATATAGACTCCTTGGTTAATATTTTGTATCTTTCAACACTTTAAATACATCACCCATTTTTTGGTGGCCTTATGGTTTCTAACAAGAAGTCATCTGTTAATTCTATTGAGGACCCACTGTATATGATGAGTCATTTTGCTCTTCCTGCTTTTAAGTTCTCTCTTGAATTTGGCTTTTGACTGGTTGACTATGACGTGTCTAGGTGTGGATCTCTTTGAGTTTAGCATACTTGGAGTCTGTTGATTATTTTGTCTGTGTAGGTAACTATGTATATTGAAGAAATGCTTTCTTCCACTAATCTCTGTCACTTTCCTTTCTTTCCAGGACTCCTATTATGCATATATGAGTACAGTTGATGGTGTCCCTGAGGCTCTGTCCATTTTCATATTTTTTCTTCCTTTCCTCAAACTGAATAATCTCGATTGACCTATCTTCACATTTTCAGATTCTTCCTTCTGCCAGCTCAAATATTCTCATGAGTCCCTCTAATCAATTTTTCATTCCAGTTATTGTTTTTGACTCCAGAATTTCTATGTGGTTCTTTCAAAATAATTTCTATCTATTTACAATTTTATTTAGCAAGGTATTTTTCTCACACTCTCCTTTAGTTTTTAGATATAGCTTCTTTTAGTTCCTTGAACATCTTTAAATCAGGTGATTTAGCATCATTGTCTAATAAGTCCAGCATCTAGCCCTCCTCCAAAATTGCTTCCATTGACCTTTTTTTGTTTGTTTTTGAGGTTTTTTTCCCAGTGTATAGTCTATACCTTTTTGGTTCTTTATATGTCTCATAATTATTTGTTTAAATTGGACATTTTAAATAACGTAATGTGGCAATTCTAGAGATGAATTCACTCCTCACTCTATCTTTTTATTGTTTTTGTTGCTATTTCCTTTTGTTTTCATGACTTTTCTGGGCTCATTATGTAAAGCCCGTATCCTTCGGTATAATCACTGAAGCCTCTGCTCAGTTAGTGTTCAGTAATGTTTGGCCAAAGATTTCCTTAAATGCCTTGAATCAATATATCTGCCCTTTGTCAAAAGGGTGTGTGTGTGTGTTGTGTGTGTGTGTGTGTGTGTGTGTGTGTGTGTGTGTGTGTGTTTGTGTGTGTTGGGTTATGCCCTTCAATGTCTGAAATTTAAAAGAAAATATTTGATCCTTCACTTCCTGCTTTCACACAACACCAAGGTGAGCCAAAGGTGAGAGATTAGTCTTCTCAGCTACTTCCTGGGCATGCTTACAATCCTACACAGGTGTCTGGATTTTTGATCCTCAAAAATAATCAAAGGTCTTCAAAACCTCCTATGGATATCTCTATTCTCTAGATTTTTCTCTTAAGGTCTTGTGTCCACTTCTTATTTCTCCAACTAGTATCATAGCCTCAAGCACCAGTGATGTTAAGCAATTAGTACTGATCATTTTCAACACACCCCTCTGGAATTAAGTTTTTTTCCCACCAAACACCTCTAATTCCAGACAAATAAAGACAAGCCCTGTGAGTGGGACTTTCCAAGAAGCTGCCAGACAGGTCAAATAGTGACAATTATTTCAGGGGGATAAGGCTTTAGGGCAGCTCCAAACCCATTCTGCCCCTCCAGTGACTGCCAAGTTTCTAATTTCACAGCTACTTTCATTATGTGACTACTGCCTATCAGGGCCACTGTGGATTTAGGGAGTAGAGGATAGAAATAGGGCAAGGTAAAATATCACAAAAACTACTCTTCTTAATAATATCTACTCATTGTTCTTATTGTAAAACTTTGATTGATTTCCAGAGCTCTGAAAAAGTTGATTTGGAATATTTTTGCTAGTGTTCTGATTACTTTTATGAAATGGGTTTTCAGAGGTCCACAGTCAACCATTTCAAAAGTGCTTCCCTACAGTTATATTTTTTAATTTTTTTAACAGTGAATGGAATTAATGGAGAACAAAGATGTATCTTGAAAGAAATTGACTTTTCAATGAAGACAGCAGACTCCATGTCACCAAATTAGTATTATTTTGTTCAAAATCACTACCCTAGACCCTAGTGCACTGTTGGTGCACTAGACCCTAGTGCACTGTTGGATTGCAGACTAGTACAACCACTATGGAAAGCAGTATGGAATTTTCTAAGAAAACTAAAAATGGATCTACCTTTGACCCAGCAATCCCACTGCTAAGACTATATCCTAAGAACCCTGAAACACCAGTCCAACAGAACCTATGCACCTCAATGTTCATAGCAGCACAATTTACAATAGTCAAGTGTTGGAAGCAACCCAGGTGCCCATCAGTAAATGAATGGATCAAAATTTATGGTACATTTACACAATGAAATTCTATGCAGCAGAAAGAAAGGAGCTCCTACCCTTCGCAACAGCATGGATGGAACTGGAGGGCATTATGCTAAGTGAAACAAGCCAGGCAGTGAAAGACAAATACCATATGATCTCATCTTTAACAGGAACCTAACCAACAAAACAAACAAACAAGCAAAATATAACCAAAGACACTGAAATTGAGAACAGACTGACAGTCACCAGAGGGGAGAGGGGAGGGAAGATCAGGAGAAAAGGGGAAGGGTTTACAGGAACAAGTATAAAGGACACATGGATAAAAACTAGGGGGGTGGAAATGGGAGGAAGGTGGGGAGGGCTGGGGCGGTGGGCTGGGATGGGAGTAAAAGATAAAAAACTGTACAAGAACAACACTTAAAATTTTTTTTTAAAAAAAATCACTACCCTAGGAAGAAGCACTACTTCTTCCATAGTGTCCATATAGTTAAACATATTTTGGATTTTTTAATTTTTACTCACCATGAAGTTCAAAAAAATTTTAATAATGGCTAATCAGTATACTTGGGAAACATTTAATTTGACAAAGTTTAATTTAAAAGTTATTTATTTGATCAGGCTGAACATATAATCATTTTTAAACCAAGGGGTGTTATAAAGTAATTTGGACCATAATAAATACAACTTCATTCCAAAAAAAGTAACTTTCTAAAAATATGATCATATTGGAGGAAGTTTATACAATTCTCAGAGGCCATATTTGGCTTAACAAGTTCTAGAGTGAATATTAAAAATATTAATCTCATTACTTTATTTTTAAATCTCATGTATGTTAAAGGCCTTTCTACAAATTATATCCAGGGTGGGGCAAAAGTAGGTTTACAGTTATGGGTATGCAAAACAGAAATTAATATTAATTATTATATTATTAATTATTGTATTCTTTTCCATATGAACAGTTGTAAACTTAATATTTTGACCCACCCTATATTTTCAAACTAGCCAAGAAAACTAAAAATCTAAAAAATCACTTATAGTGCCTTTTGAATCCCCTTTCTCCATTTCAGTTATATTCCTATTATGCTAGCTCAGAACTTTATTGACTTAAAGTACCACGTTATTAGTAGCATGCATACCTTCTAATTTGTAAACACTTAAAAAGTGATACCACATGTTAATAAAAATAAAAAAAATTAAATCATGACATCTCCTCTGGAAGCTTATATAAGCTAGTTGATGTGGTAAAATGTAATTTTCTTTTCACAAAATATAATTACCAAAAATATGATAAATACAATGAATATGGAACATGAGAAAGTATAGAAATCTAAATCATCTAGAATTTTTAGGAAAAATTAATATAGGAACTAAGGCTTAAAAACTCTTTGAAGAATAATTAGAATTTAAAGGTTTGTTTTTTACTCATTCCTTTAACATTGTACATAGTAAGTATTAAATGAAAATATTAGCAAACAGGAAAATCTGGACATCTGGCCAAGATGGAGGTATAAATATATACACTTTGCCTTCTCACACAACCAAAAGAAGGACAAAAACAAATTTAAAAAAAAAAAGTAACAGAGCTGCCAGAAAAATTGAACTGTATGGAAGCCCAAGAACCAAGGAGTTAAAGAGGAAACATTCATCCAGACCGGTAGGAGGGGCAGAGATGGGCAGCCATTGTGGAGAGGACTCACAGCAAGGTCAGCTGGCAGACCTGGTGGTCCCATATTTGTGTGCCAATAAACCAGTAGGAACAACTGGGAAGTGAGACAGACCAAGGAACCCACTGTTCCAGGGCAGGGAAAATAAAGCCTCAAAACCTCTGACTGAAAAAACCTGTGGGGGTGAGGCAGCAGGAGAAACTCCTAGCCTACAGGAGAGTTCATTGGAGAGACCCACAGTGTCCTAGACTATACACAAACCCACCCCTAGGAATCAGCACCAGAAGGGCCCAATTTGCTTGTGGTTAGTGGAGGAAGTGAGTGAAAGCCAGCTAAAAGCTGAGTAAGCAGCATTGTTCCCTCTCAGAACCCTCCCCCACATACAGCACTACAACCCAGTGACTTGGGTTGCCCCACCCTGGCAAATACTTAAGGCCTCACCCCTTACTATGTAACAGGTGCTCCAAGACAAAAAAAAAAATATATGGCCCAAATGAAATAACAGATCAAAGTTCCAGAAAAAATACACTAAGCAATGAAGAGATAGCCAACCTATCAGATGCAGAGTTCAAAACATTGGTAATTAGTATACTCACAGAAATGGTTGAATAAGGTCGCAAAATAGAGGAAAAAGTGAAGGCTGTGAAAAGTGAAATAAAGGAAATGTACAGGGAACCGGCAGTGAAGGGAAGGAAACCAGGACTCAAATCAGTGATTTAGAGCAGAAGGAAGAAATAAACATTCAACCAGAACAGAATGAAGAAACAAGAATTCAAAAAAAAAAAAAAAATTAGGAGAGGCTTAGGAACCTCAAGGACAACTTTAAACATCCCAACATCCAAATCATAGGGTTTTCAGAAGGAGAAGAGGAACAGCAAGAAATTGAAAACTTGTTTGAAAAAATACTGAAAGAGAACTTTCCCAGTCTGTCAAAGGAAATAGACTTCCAGGAAGTCCAAGAAGCTCAGAGAGTCCCAAAGAAGTTGGACCCAAGGAGGAACACACCAAAGCACATCATAATTACATTATCCAAGATTAAAGATAAGGAAAGAATCTTAAAAACAGCAAGAGAAAAGGAGACAGTTACCTACAAACGAGTTCCCATCAGACTGTCAGCTGATTTCTCAAAAGAGACTTTCCAGGCAAGAAGAGGCTGGAAAGAGGTATTCCAAGTCATGAAAATCAAAGACCTACATCCAAGATTGCTCTATCCAGCAAAGCTGTCATTTAGAATGGAAGGGAAGATAAAGTGCTGCTCAGATAAGGTCAAGTTAAAGGAGTTCATCATCACCAAGCCCTTATTATATGAAATGTTAAGGGGACTTATCTAAGAAAAAGATGATCAAAAATGTGAACAGTAAAATGACAACAAACTCACAACTATCAATACCTGAACCTAAAGCAAAAACAAAAACAGACTAAGCAAACACTAGAATAGGAGTACAATCAAAGAAATGGAGATCACATAGAGCGTTATCAGTGGGGAGGAGGAAGGAGAGAATTGGGAAAAGGTACAGGGAATTAGAAGCATAAAATTGTAGGTACAAAATAGACAGGGGGAGGTTAAGAATAGTGTAGGAAATGGAGAAGCCAAAGAAGTTGTATGTACAATCCATGGACAGGAACTAAGGTGGGGAATGTGGGTAGAAGGGGGTATGCAGAGCAGAGGGGAATAAAGGGGGGGGGGGAATGGGACAATTGTAATAGCATAATCAATAAAATATATTTAAAAAACAAAAACATAGGGAATAAATGTTGATTGGATGATTTTAGATTGGTAGTAAGGAAGGAAAACTCTCATGATTGGAAAACAGAATAATTAAAGGCGTACAGGTAGGAATAATCATGACATGTTTAAATGGATAGCAAAGACTCTAGCCTATGGCATCAGATGTTACACATCTACTGGAAAATTGCTGCCCGTTCTAGAACTAGCTAAAGGTCCTTAGAAATCATCTTTAAGCCTCACATTTTTAAATAAGAAAAATGAAACCTAGAGAACTGCCCAAAGTAATTCAGCTAACAGGGATGTGACAAACACAGTGAAATATCAGACACTGAGCTAAACACTTCCTCTCACAAAATAAAACTGATTTGGTCATTATTACAATAATATCCAGTCTAGTGCTCTTGGCACAATTTCACAGTCATAAAAAATTTTTAAATAGACATCAAAAGTGAAATACCTGAGGAAGATATTTTAAGGATGTTTAACAATTTTTTTAAAGTAGAAACTTGTAAAGAGAGAAGAAATGAAAAAGGAAAAAACATTTTATAAAATATAAAAATATGTTTGCAATAACTCAATTATTTAAAATTAATTATGTGTGGCCTAAGAATATGTCATCATAAAATCACAGTTTGTCTTTTACAAGGGTTCCCGCAGGCAGGAACTACATTTGCTTTTTGTGAAGACTCCAGATTTCATCATAACAGCAGTACAATGCAGAACTCAGTGCAAAAAAAGAAAGAACACCAGGCCATGAATTTTATATCCTTTTATACTGACAAAGCTTGTTAAGAAAAGGGGAATGGTTTTATTCTTTATAAACAGGGAAAGGATTTTAGTGTCTGTTTTGGAATAACAGGTAGTATTCCAGCTGTTGGTGGCTGCTTTAGGCTCTAGGCACTTTAAAATTAATGGGCTGGGGCAAGCAAGGGGCATATTTTCATTCTGCACCAAATGTGTGGCTGGTTCCTAGCATACACAGTACATTTTTGTGAGTGTGGTACACATTTATTATTCCAAGTAGTAAATGAAGTCATTTGCCCTCTCTTAGAAATGTGAATCAATGCAAAAAAACCCATTAAGTAAACTTCAGTGACTCTCATACCCACTGAGGAACAAACTGATTTCTCATGAGAGCTCTATTCAACCTACAGGTAAATAATGGCTTTTTTAATGATGATCTGTGGGAAGTATAATATTCTGGAATGATACAGGCTTTGGAGCCAGAGAATCCTTAGTGAAAGTCCCAGTTCTACCATTTACTAGTCATGTGGCATTTAAATAATCCCTTATTTTTTCTGGACTTCAGCAATATTACCTGTAAAATGGGGACAATGTTACATGCCCCGTAGGGTTACTGTAAGGATTATGTTATATAGCTCATGTAAAGTACTGAGCAAAACAACTGTTACCTAGTAAGCACTTAATAAATGATGACTATTACCTGTCCTTTCTGAAATTTGGTTATTACCTATTATTTAAGCATCATAGTTCTGACCAAACTTTCAATAAGCACCAAAACAATCATCTAATTTTCTCCTCCTGTATTGAGTAGTAAAACATTCAAGAAATGGGAATTCCTTTAAGATACAATTTTTCATGTCTGTAAAATTTGCTGTGCACTAAAATTTACTCCTTATTTAAATTACCACAGCACAAAACTAATTACAAAATTTTTATAAGAACAGAATATTAATTTACAGTTGATATAAAAGTACTAGTTATCTCTTTTAAAGTATTTAAGGACCTGAGAATTATCAATATTTCTGTTTTGACTTTACAGTGCTGCTGAAAAAAACCCTTTCCCTGGCTCTTATTAAACCTGGAAAGATTTTTTCAATTATTTTTTATTATTTATGTTTTCACTGAATTCATTGAGGTGATATAGGTTAATAAAATTATATATGTTTTGGAGTACAATTTCATAATACATCATCTGTATGCTATACTCTGTGTTCATCACTCCAAATCAAGTCCCTTCCATCACCATGTATCCCCCTTTTAACCTTTCCAACCTCCTACCACTCTTCTTTCCCTCAAACCTGGAAAGATTCTTGAACACAATATGTTGGCATTTTTTTTGAGATCCCAACACACACACTCAAAAATCAAGAGTTCTGTGCTATTCCATGGTGACTGGCACATGAAAAAATGGCATATGCACATATGGGCTGGACCAAACAAAGGAGATATGTATATTTTTTTATATTCAGACTGATTCCAGACTAACATGCATCAGATTTACCATTATTTTCATACAAATATTTTCTGAATGTTTGCATATAGTATGATAAAAATATTGTAAAAACAATCTTCTTAAATAATTGTACATGTCCCAATAAAAGGCATCCTTTAGGCACATATAATGCAAATTGACAGCATATAAATGACAAATTCATCAGATGGTTTTTCTTGTTATGGTCATTTATACCCAGCTCACAGCCCAGACCAATCTGTGTCCTCCAGATGATGTGAGCAGCCTTGAAACATTCATCAGATACATTTTCTTAGTCCAATACAATCTTGAATAGTATTTGAAAACAGAATACTACTGAAAACATAGCTTTTGATTTTGTGTTTCAAGTGCTGTAGAGAAACATATGGTTATGACTCTAGCACTCTCCATGATTGTATAATTAGGACAGTTTTATTATTAAAGGAGTGCCAACAGGCTTTGAATCACCAGAAAGAAGAGTTTTTACTGTGGTAGAGCACCTTGATCATCATAGTAATGTGAGTCTTGTCGTCAAAGTAAATTCAGCCCATTCTGTAACTGACACTTTTTATTAAAACTACTTTATGTTATGTTACTACACATAAATTTAACTCTATTAAGTAAACTATCAATGGCAATAATACTGTCTTATGATCACTGAAATGGATTACTCCAATTCTCAAAATAAATAACTTACTCTTCTATAAAACTGTTTTTTCTGGTTCAAATGGAAGCAGTATTGTGAAATGGCTTTGAAATCCAACAGGACTACAGATTTCTCCAGTCAAGTACAGTTCAGCAAAAGTGGTCTTATTCGCAAATGAAGTTAGGATCAATGGAAAATCTTTCTATTATAGGTGTTTGAGTCCCAGTAACAGCAGTACAAACTACTTTGCTTCAACATGAAATAAAACTTTCTCAGTACATGAATCCCACAAAGTAGCCTTATGTCATTCTTGAAGTATCAAAGCAACCAAATTAAACAGTACTCAGTTTTCAGGTCTTGTTGATTACTTAATGAGTATTTACAATAAACTTGCACTACACATTATCTGTGCATTTTTTCTGTATTTTTTCCTACAAATAAAATCACAACCTTATTAACAGAAGATGTAGAATAAACCACACTTCAACAAGGTGGTTCTCTTTGTAACAATGACAACAAAACTACCCTAAAACTATACTGAAGATCCACTCTAGAAAACTGCAAAAATTCAGAAGATCCAAGCCCTAAACTGTCCCCCATTGCCCTCCAACACTCATACCTAAATAGATTACCTCCTTGTGACCCACTTAAATTCTGGACCCAAGAATGTTTTCAGAAAAAGCTTTTCCAAATTCCTCTTCCTGTCACCCATAAAGCTTCACCCAGGTACTAAATGATAGGTCAATAATCTTCAAACCTTTTAATAAAGCACTCCTATTAGGCAAAAAAATTAACATTCACACTCAATATATTTATTTATATATTACGCAAAAATACTACTCTTAGCCTTTATATTAAATATTACTGAACCTAAATTTTTTATTTTCTTAAATAAAAATTAAATATTAGTAGCAGATCTAACATTGTTCAGATATACCACTAGATCATCACTGTGCATGCCTCCCCAGTGCTCCACTTTGGAGAACACCACACTACATAATAAATCAGGTCTGAATTATTAGCTGTGAAAGAAGCAAAAGATAATTTCAGCTAAAAGGCTTAAATGTGAAAACAGAAGGAGGAGAGGAGACAGAACAAACACCAGGTCACAAATAGCATATGTTTTAAAGTGCATGGAACATCATTATATGTCAGCCACTTCACATAAATTTTCTCATTTAATCTTCAAAAGAACCCCTAAAAGTATTCATTGTTTGCTCTCGTACAGATGAGGAAATTAGAACCAGGTTATTGCACATAAGGTCTAGATCTCAAAAACCAGGAACAAAGTAAAGAAAATGCAGACTACCAGGCCAACCTGCTTGGTCCTGAGAAGGAGCCACAGTGCTTCGATATCCGTTGCCTGACTACACCCACACTGCTTCGGGCCCTGGTCCAGGCTGCACGTGCAGGGTATCCAAGTGGCTGGCGTCTCCACAGCAGCGCAGTGGCAGCCACCTCCAAGTACATGAACTTGCCAGAGCTCTGGTGGACATGAAATCAGTGACTGGATGGCTCAGACCCTTCCGGCCTGTCATGAACCTGAGCTACCTGTCCAGTAACCATCCACCATCACCTACCCCTCTGAGAAGGGCCCAATAGGCCCACGCTTCCACAGGGTGCACCCTTACCCACCAAGGAGGAGCCCTGCATTGCCTGAAAGCATTGTGAGGCTGTCTGCCCTGCCCAGGTCATGACCACCCAGGCCAAACCACTGGCCTGGCCTATGGCAGTCACTGGACCACCCACTATAACACCAAGATGACCAGGTCCATCTACTGCAGTTCTGCCAGGAGGCCTGTCCCTGTGGATGCCATTGTCAAGGGCCCAAATTTGAGTTCTCCGCAGAGACACATGAGGAGCTGCTATACAAGGAAAATCTGTTCAACAATGGGGCCAAGCAGGAGACCAAGATATCCACCAACATCCAGGCTGACTACATTAACCGGTGAGGGCTCCCCCCACCCCTCCAGCTGGCCTGCAGTTCTTGCTGCCCAATAAAGAAGCTCTGATATCCCCACACAAGCCCCACAGCCAAGAAGACTATCAAACATTTGGCCCTCCCTTATTCCAAAATCCTAAAGATCTCTTACCACATGAAGGCACATCTAAGGGCCCATTTATTATCCGGTTCTTCTATCTCTGTTCTAATCATCAAAATATAGCATATTCAGTAAATCACTTCAAGATGCTAGAGACAAAGGATAAAACATATTCAATTACTATCAGAAAATTATCAATTTTTTTATTGTTTATCATTTCTTAAGCAGATAACATGGATCCAACAAAGCCTTTAGAATCTCTATAGGCAGTTTTCTCAAACTGTGGTGCCTTCATTTAATATGCAAATGCCAGTGACTCCAATAATTCCCTGCTCAGAATGTTAAGAAATGTAGTAATATCTACTTTTCCTGATTTAATTTGGTTAATTATAGACCTACACAACTTGTAAAGCACGTAGCCCCACAGATCCCAATCCATTATGTAAAATTATACATACATATAGATATATACTGTATATAAAACCTGCGTATATTCATGATCAGACGCTTGTTTGCATGGCTTTTTTACATTATAAGCCCAAAATAGTAGTGCTTTAAAGGTGTGCAAATAACATGACTTCAATCAACACATATAACAAAAAGATGTAACTCTAAACAAGTTAAGATATACTCTAAACTTGTTTTAGAGAAATAGCAACTAAGGTAACAGTATTTTAGCTTAATATAACAGAATCTTAGAATGTAAGAACATAAAACAGTTTCCAAAAACTGACTCATCAAAGAAAAATCATTCCCCCAAATATATACCATACAGTTAAGAATATTAGAAGAAATTAGATTTTCTATAATTTTTTTTTATAATTTTAGTTTGTTTTATAATTCACACAGAAATCTTACAATTCCAGTCCCCAGCATCCAAGCCAATGCACAGTCTGGAACATATTAATATATGACATGTAACTTAAACTAATCATAAAAGTCAATATTGTTTCAGGAGCAATTCAAAACAAATTCATATATAATTCAACTAGAATTCAAAGATTATTTGATTCTAATGAAAAAGAAAGTTCTATTCTCTAATAAATAAAATTAATTACCCAAATTACACTGCTTTCATAGGACTATAAAATACAAAGCCTAGTAAAATTGAGAATTTAATAAGATATACAAAATAATAATAATGGCTAAAATTTATAAAATTCTTCTAAGTGTCAGGATCTGTGCTAAGCATTTTATGTGCCATCACTTTCAATAGACACAAGCACCTTATAAAGTAGATGCTATTTGTATCACTTTTCCAGCAGAAAAACCAAGGTGGTTAAGAAATGTTACCAAGGCCGCATCATTAGTGGAACAGCCAGACTTTAAGCTGTGTTGTTCCAGGTCTTCCTCTCTGAACTGTATATATGATATACAGTAAGACGGTTCAAAATACTGTACATTTTTAATGAATGTGCAGAGTAAATAATAACAATACCCTGATCTAACTCCAACACTTGCTCTGCAATCTCTCCCAGGGGATGTCCTAATAACTTCTTTAATCTACCTAGTATGTTCCTCAAGAGATAAGATGATTCTGCTAATCCATTTTCAGTATGTAACACACAAATTGACGTGTGCAGTATTTAATTTGTTTGTATACTCACCCTTCCTTACATAAGGAAATGCATAATGTGACCAACTTCAGAAAAGCATAAGGTTTAAAAGGATGAGCTTTGGGGCAGGCGCACAAAGGTATATGTCACATCTCTGACTCTTTCAGGCCATGTAATAAATTAACCATTCCAAGTCTCTTTCCCCTTCTATAAATGGAGATATGGACACCTGTTTCATAAAACAGCTATGAGGGTTAAACAAAATAATATACATAAAGTGCTTAGTACAAAGCTTGGGACATGGCATGCTTCCAAAATGTGGTAGCTATGATTATTTGTGGGGCAGATTGAGTTAACAGTGTACTTTTTAGTACAAGGACAAACGAAAGGTAATAGAACTTTTCAGTGACAAAACCTGTGGTCTTGCCTGAAGAATGAATGAAATTATCTAACCTTGTCTATGGACTTTCTCTTTCTATAGCAATTGCTTACCCAACTGTTTACAAAGCATTCCTCCTCTCTCAAGCTCATCTCATTGTTACCCCTAACAAGAGATATTTTAAAATTTCTTTATTTCGGTGACCTGTTTAGAAGCTCCTAAGATATTTACCCTTGTGAGTACCCAAAGAGTTTGTTGTCCCCTAACATAATACATAGTTGATGTACTTGACAAGCCTATGGATTGTTTAAAAGACTACCCCCCATAAAACATGATCTGAAATAAATAGTACAATAAACAAGGTATAACAGAATAAAATGTTAGAACCATAGCTGGATGTCTTCTAACTTAAACAGATGTTATTCAACTCTTAATTTATTCCTACTTGGGAAAATTAAAACCCACATTGAAACCTTTAAGCATTGAGAAACAACCCCAGTTCTTGATCTTTGTGCTTGATTTTATTGATTTCATTTGTTTGTAACTTCATCTGGGGCTCAGTACATTAGAGTTTGGCATGGAATCTGCCACTATAGGAATTAGAGACTTTTTTCACTCTTAATAGCTGTATCAAGGCCTTTATGTGTATGCAGGTCTCTGCTTTTATCCCTAGAAACTCTTTAAGTAAAAATCATCTTTGACCTAGCTTCTCATACGATTCAATTTGGATTCCCATGTGACTCAAATGCTGCCAACTTAGAAAGTACTTATACATCTCATCATGCTAATGACTGTTTCCTTAGCTGCTAATACTCTTCTAGTAAGAAAAAAAAAGGCTTTATAATTTTGCAACTTCTGATCTCCTATTGTGTGTTAATTTTCCACTGAGAAAGTCCACTTTCTCTCTCCGACCTCTGAGAAAGAATTTCTGTCCTTCTTCTTTGGAGGAATACTTTACTTTTATTTTAAATTCAAGAAAACAATTTTAAGTATATGTTTTCTCACAGATAATAGACATTTAGTTGATGATCATGAAAACAACTTTATGCCCAAAATTACAATAAAGAAAGGCCAACTAGTGATAGAGGTCAATGCCAAACAAATATACAAATTCCATTCTATTCAAGTTCATTTCATGTTGGTGTGTTTTTAGTATTACAATCTTTGTGGTGAATTATGATATTGATAAAGGCACTTAATTCAACTAGAACTCATTGCATCAATTTTTAGCCACAGTGCTGAAAGTAACAGAACATTCTGTTTCTGTAATTTGCCTAAACAATATATTGTAGTCATTAGCAAGCAAAATTAGAACTGCACCTACCAATTACTGAACAAAAATTAGAGCTGTAAATAATGCATAGTATCTCAATCTAGGCAGATGACCTTATCGGCTTATCTTCCAACCATGTGTAACAAAATAATGGCTGATAAGGGATATTAACATCTGTTCTAATGTGAAATTAAACTTTTATAAATCAAATTAGAACTTCCCTTCAATAAAAAAGATCACTGAGATTGATTTAACTTGCAACAATATAAATCTTATTTTTAACTCCTATCTCAGTGACACAATTAGGAGTCCCTGTCATATGACTCCTTTCCTGGGTGTAAATTTCAGGTGCCTAATAAATTTGTTCATTTGATGTGGTATTATGCATAGATTTGTAACCATTCTTCTTCTTCAAAATCATATCAAAACATTGCACCTGTAAAATTGTTGCCTAAATTGCTAATATAAGCAAAAGATATTATCCAATTAAGAGAAGAGAAATCTGGGAGCAGAAGGGTACATACAGAAAGAAATTTGGAGGCAGAGGGGAACATCAGTGAGAGGATTAATTTAGTGCAATTAAATACATTTTAAGTTTAAAAATTTGAGGTGATTGTATGTATCTTATTACCCTAAAATTATGTTAAGATTGAGTCTTTTTCTCCATGTATATCTTGTCTCCATTCATATATTTTCTCTGAGCATTAGATTTCCTTATGTATATTTGAATCTCTAAATACTTACCAATTTATGTTTTTCAGCAAACATTAAGTGCCAAGTGAACACCAAACATGATGCTAACAGTGGGAGAGGGAGGTGTGTAGAGGGATAACTAAGACCCCGTCCTTGTTGCCTACAAGTAAAATCTTTCAAACAGAATCTACAAATTTGGCTGTATCATATAAGCTTTTAGGGGATTCTTTACTGACTGGAGTCCATTCACCCTTATGTGGGTCAATTGAACATAAGGCATTTAAGATATTTAATTTAGAAAAATAAAATAATATATACTTTGAACCATTAATTCTTATAAATATATGATAGTGTCTAGTACAGGAACTACATTATATGAGAGTATTTATTAAATAAAACAAAATTAATTAAATCCCACCCTGTAATACAAATTGAAATTCACTGATAGAAACAATTTAAGCTGATTTTTACCTGTTAGCTTTATACATTTTACCTTTGCTAGAGATCCTTCCAACCACCTCTAAGAGGACCTTTGAATGAGTTTGCTTCAAATGTTATACCGAACAAATCTACTCTCACTTAAAAAATGCTATTCTTAGCCATCATAACCAAATGAACAAACAAGTGCTTGGCAAGGCTGTGGTGAAAAGGGAACCCTAGTGCACTGTTGGGGGAATGCAGACTGGTGCAGGAACTGTGGAAAACAGTATGGAATTTCCTCAGGAAACTAAAAACAGAACTGCCTATTGACCCAGCAATTCTACTGCGGGATTATACCCTAAGAACCCTGAAACACCAATCTAAAAGAACCTATGCACCTCAATGTTCATGGGAGCACAATTTACAATAGGCAAGTACTGGAAGCAACCTAGGTGCCCATCAGTAAATGAGTGGATCAAAAAACTATGGTACATTTACACAACAGAATTCTATGCAGCAGAAAGAAAGAAGGAGCTCCTATCCTTTGCAATGGCATAGATGGAACTGGAGAGCATTATGCTAAGTGAAATAAGCCAGGCAGTGAAAGATAAATACTATATGATCTTACCTATAAGTGGAACCTAATCAACAAAACAAACAAGCAAAATATAACCAGAGACATTGAAATAAAGAACAAACTGACAGTAACTAGAGGGGAGGGTGGAGATAACAGGAGAAAAGGGGGAAGAGTCATCAAGGAACATTTATAAAGGACACATGGACAAAGACAAAGGGATGTAGGATTGAGAGTGGGAGGTGGGGATAGGTGGGTCAGGGGGAATGGTGGAGGGGAAATGGAGACAACTGTACTTCAACAACAATAAAAAAAGTAGAATAGATAATGAAAAGGTTATTCTTGATTGAGCTTATCAACATTAGCTTAAAGAATAATAATTTTATGTAATTTAATACTATCAAGAAAATAAGAATCTAAAAATTTCCTTGATTTAAGGACGTGCTGATGGTTCTATTCACTATTTCTAATCTACTAAATCCCTGTAGAAATTTATATAATTTAGTATACTAAACTGTAATATTTATATTATTAGTATTGGGCAAGAAAGCAAAAGTTCAATAAGTGCTAATAGTTACCACAGCTTCAAACCCTAATCAATCTATTAGAATTAGCAAATAACATTAATTGTTATGATATATGGTGACCACACAGAAATTTCACGTTAAATATAACTTGAACCACATGATCTGTCTCTATTTCATATTGCTAATCAGAACTGGGGCTCTTTCAAAGCATTCGCTTAAATCTAAAATCCATAAAAAAAATTCATGGCTTTTTTATTAATTGCTTACTCTTCTAAGTAAAACTAATTTTTTTTTTTTAGTTTTTATTACAAATGTTGGTGAGATGGCTCTATTCTTTATGTTATGGTTTCATCATAACTCTTTGAAGAAAGGAGCCAATTAGAAGTAAAAGTGGGAGGGAGACTGATTATTATTGAAACTGGAGAGGTAAACTGATGTGGTACCATTTTATATACATATTGAAAAGTAAATGCAGTGTATTACATTGTGCTTTTTGTTTTACAGTAGATTGTGGGAAGACACAATCCAGTATAAAGTTTTACTTTTTATTTTTCATGGAAAGCTGTGCTAACAGTGGTAAATCTTGTGAAGAGGCTGTGCAGTTGCCTCTCAATTTCTAAAGGTTTCAGTGTGGGTGTTAATTATCCAAGGTGAAAATAAATTAAGAGTTAAATAAAATCTTTAAGTTAGAAGTCCTGCACCTGTGACACTAATGTTTTATTCTGTTATAATTTGCTTATTATACTATTTATCCCAGATACTCATAAGCAGTGTCATGGAACAGGGTTTTGGAAACTGGAATGTCCTGTACACACGCAGGACAACCACCTGCGACTGCTCAGTGTATGCAGTTCACAGCAGTGCCACATCCAAGGGAGGAGCCCTGGCAAACACTGACGATGTCGTGAGTTTTTCATAGAGATAGAAGTTAAGTTCCTTTTTCTAACAAAAATTTTTTCACAACAATAAAATATGGGTAAGCAATGACCCAGTAAGATCATTGCTATTCTAGAAATCATAGTATCTTAATGAAGATGTTTCTGGGGGAGGAGAATATAGTCAAAAGTTATACTATGATTTTTTTTCTTTTCTTTCAAAAACATTATATGGTATCATCTCCCTGCTAACCTTATCACTGAGCCTTTAGCAGACCATGCCACCATTCTAAAAAGCCAGCTATTTCTCAACGATGTGTACATGATAAGATTAGTCAATTCTGTGGACTTGAGACTACTGTTGCCATAAGAAGGTCTATTCATTGAAGATGATGTTATAAGGATACCTTGGAGATGGATAAAACATTTTATGTCTTTAAAATGGGAAAAGCCCTGCAAAGAATAGAAAGTGCCTTGAATTCATTTTTTGTATGGTGTTAAGTTGGTGATAGAGTTTCATCTTTTTGCATGTAGCTATCTAGCTCTCCCAACACCATTTGTTGAAGAGGCTATTTTTACTCCATTTTATGCTTCTGCCCCTTTGTCAAATATTAATTGACCATAGAGACTTGGGTTTATTTGTGTTAGAGCAGCACTCTATTCTGTTCCATTGGTCTATGTATCTGTTCTTATGCCAATTACTAGGTTGTTTTGATTACAGTGGCCTTGTAATACAGTTTGACATCAGGTATTGTGATCCCTCCTACTTTTTTCTTTCTCAAAACTGTTGGGGCTATTTGGGGTCATTTATGGTCCCTATAAATTTTTGAAATGTTTGCTCTATATCTGTGAAATATGTCATTGATACTTTAATAGAAATTGTGTTGAATCTATAAATTGCTTTGGGTAGTATAGCCATTTTGATGATGTTAATTCTTCCAACCCATGAGCATGGTACATGCTTCCATTTGTTTGTGTCTTCCTTAATTTCTTTATTCAGTGTTGTGTAGTTTTCTGCATACAGGTCTTTTACCTCCTTGGTTAGGTTTATTCCTAGGTACTTTATTTTTCTTCCTGCTATATCAAGTAGCATTTTTTCCTGATTTCTCTTTCTGATATTTCATTGTTGGTGTGCAAAAATGCCTTTGATTTCTGAATATTGCCTTTGTATCCTGCTGTTTTGACTTATTTCACTTATTAGGTTGAGTAGTTTTTCAGTTGAGTCTATAAGACTTAAATGTCATGACACCATAAAATCCTACAGAAGAACATAGGCGGGAAAATCTCAGATATTCCATGCAACAATATTTTCACCAAAATGCCCCCTAGAGCAAGGGACATGAAGGAAAAAAATAAGCAAATGGGATCTCATCAAAATGAAAAGCTTCTGCACAGCTAAAGAAAACAGCATTAAAATGAAAAGAGAACCAACTATATGAGAAAACATATTTGCCAATGATACCTCAGACAAGGGTTTGATCTCCAAAATATATTAAAAACTCACATGACTCCACTCCAAGAAAATAAACAGCCCAATTAAAAATGGTCAAAGGACTTGAACAGACACTTCTCCAAGTAGGACATACAGAGGGCCCAGAGACATATGTTCAGCATCACTAGCCATCAGAAAGATGCAAATTAAAACCACAATGACATACCAATTCACTCTGGTCAGAATGGCCATCATAAACAAATCAACAAATAACAAGTGTTGGAGAGGATGTGGAAAAAGGGAACCCTAGTGCACTGCTGGTGGGATTGCAGACAGATGCAGGCACTGTGGAAAACAGTATGGGATTTCCTCAAAAAACTAAAAACAGAACTGCCTTTTGACCCAGCAATTCTACTGCTGGGATTATACCCTACGAACCCTGAAACACCAATCCAGAAGAACCTATGCACCCCAATGTTCACAACAGCATAATTTACAATAGACAAGTACTGGAAGCAACCTAGGTGCCCATCAGTAAATGAGTGGATCAAAAAACTATGGTACGTTTACACAATGGAATTCTATGCAGCAGAAAGAAAGAAGGAGCTTCTATCCTTTGCAACAGTATGGATGGATCTGGAGAGCATTATGCTGAGTAAAATAAGCCAGTCAGTGAATGACAAACAACATATGATCTCACCTATAAGTGGAACCTAATCAACAAAACAAACAATCAAGCAAAATGAAACCAGAGACATTGAAATAAAGAACAAACTGACAGTATCAGAAAGGAGGTGGGAGGGAATGCTGGGGGGGGGGAGAGGGGAGGGTCATCAAGGAACATGTATAAAGGACACATGGATGGAACCAAAGGTGGGTAGGATCAAGGGTGGGAGGTGGGGATGGCTGGGGTATGGGGCAGTGGTGGAGGGAAAATGGAGACAACTGTACTTGAACAACAATAAAAAAGTTAAAAAAATAAAGAATACAAAGCAAATCAACATTTGAACTTGTGTCTTTTTTGTAATAACAAAGCACTGCCTACTCCATCGTATGAATGGGTAGCTGGATGGTCCCATTAGGATGATGCCAATGTAGGTGTCTTATCTTTGCAAGCTGGACACTCAGCCACTAATATAAGCCATATCAGCTTTGGGAAAGAAAAAACTATGTTACTGAGCCTTCCATATGTCTATTCAGCCACCATATCCGCATTGTACATGGACACTTTGAGCAAGTCACAGGGGTCATTTGCCCACCTAAAAACAGAGTGCCTTCCTGATGTGTACGCCTTTCATAGACATTAAGGTAAGACAAGAATATCTTCACACTGCATGACAATTTTAAGAGCTTTCCTTCAGATCTCCTTTTCACCAGTTTCCCAATATTTTTTCCTTCCAAGCCCCTAACAACTCAGCCACTGTGTTAGGCTCTGCTCATTATGAATATATATTGATACCTTAGGACATTTCTACTTTTATACAAAGTTAACAACTGGATGCAAGGCTCAGTGTTGAGTCCATTGGAAGAAT
Organism: Anoura caudifer; assembly: GCA_004027475.1. Lineage (NCBI taxonomy): Eukaryota > Metazoa > Chordata > Mammalia > Chiroptera > Phyllostomidae > Anoura > Anoura caudifer. The sequence continues at coordinate 111,454 of PVKU01004606.1, read as the reverse complement.
TTCCCTTCCCACTGTTTTTCATGGTCATTACTGCATGGGGTTGTCAGGCAGCTCCTATGTCTTCCAGTTGATTTCAGTATACCATGAAAATTCATCCATAAGTCAGGACCATGCTTTTTTCTTTCTTTAGTAACATAGCATAGGAAACTCCCCATGAAGCTACACATTTGGGTTGAGGAAGAGCCAGAGAATAGAAGTACCAAGTACCATGGGAGTGTAAGCCACTACTTATTCAGTATATTTACGCCTTCTGGATCTCCACAGGCCTACTCTTGATATATCACTTCCGATTTATAATGGAATGCTGCTGAGCACATCCAGTTTTTATGGTTCACTATATTAGGTAACATCTAGTTCACCCTGTGATCAGGTGGGTATTCAGTCCATAAACAAGTGAGAAAAACTTCTTTTCAAATGGGAATTGTTGTTGACAAAAGAAGAGTCTGTGCCATGATTCTCCTTTGGGTTTTGTCAGAAACTCCAAATAGTATCTCTTTCACATACAGTTCCAATACATTGAGTCATCTGGGCCATAAAATTCATGAGGCAAGACAGTTTGCTCTGCAGATAGGAACCATTGCAGACCTCTTTCTGTCTTCTGGCTTCTCTTAAACTGGCAGTTGTAGAGCTTACCCAGTAAATGGGCAGCAGCAGCCTGCTGAAGGGGTAATATGCGTTGCATTCAAAATCTGAAGAGGCTCCCCAATAACTGCGCCTAACTCTTGCAGGTGAAAGGGGTTCAAGGTGCAGGTTTAACAATTTGTTTTTCATTTCAGGAGAAATGGCCTGCTTTAGTCTCATGGTTATGTTAGAAACTTCACTGATGTGGCAGGCCCTTGAATTTTACAGGGTTTATCCCCCACAGTCTGACATGCATATATCTTATAAAGGTAACTAGGATACTTACCACTTTCACCAATTAGGTTAAATTAGCATAACAGTATCAGTATAATGGACATATTTTGTGTTCTATTGGATATAAAGGAAATCAAAATGCCTCTGGACTATGTGTGACAGTGATAAGTTGAATATTACCTGTGGCAAAAACTGTAAACATATACTGTTGTCCTTGCCATATACACGTAAATGACCTCTGGTTTTTCCTCACCAATGGAAATATAAAATAAAACACTTCCAGAGGACTCTACTAGTTTACTCCCATAAAAATACCACAATTGGAATAATGTGCAATTGGCATCACCACCTAAGTTTGCAAAACTATATCATCGTGCTCCACAACCCATATGACTTCCATGCTCACCAGTCAAACAGGGATAGGGGACTGCTGTTGGATTCATAACATGACCATCTATCAAGACCGCCATAAATCTTTACTGACTGCTGCATCAAGATGGCATTTAAGGTCTTGGGGGATCAGGATAATTTTAGAGCCAGAATCTAATAACTCAGAGGTTCTATTTCCCTTTCTCTGGCATACCCTGGAAGAAGGCTGCAGGGTTCTGTATATTATGCAGATTTTCTTTTCCATCTTTCAGGGTTATCTCTGCATGGGGCAATAGAGCACCACCTATCCACTTACAGGTAGTCTCGGTAAACCATAAAGACTGATCCATAAATCAAGACCATGCCTTTTCATCCTGTATTACTATGTCATAGAAATAGATTTAGAGAAGAGGAAGATGGTGGTGAGGTAGGAGGGAGCAGATTCTACACAATCTTACACACAGGAGAAAAACCTAGCTGATCTATGGAGGAACAGAGCAAACGGCCAACAGTACCCCAGCATATATGAAAATAAGAAACAAAAAAATTGTAGTGGACACTGAAAAATTAGACAACTAGGTAGAAGCAGTGAACACCAGAATACCCACTGGAAGAGGAAACCCAACAACAAAGGAACCACCAAGAGATAACAACAGAAGAAGGTGAAGGAGGGAGTGGAAATCACACAAATATCAATCCAGGACCTATCTGGAAACACAACTAAATAGTGGAGAAACTACCTAGAACAAACAACTGAACAAGAGGAAGAGAGAATCCTCAAAGTTTTGTATACAGAGAAGAACCAGCTTCAACACTTCCTGCCCTCACCAGCACAACAAAATACAAGAGGTGGTAGACAGAGTGACCTTCAGTTAACCAGCTGGTGGGAAGGACCCACCAAAGAAAGACCCAACAACAATCAAAACCCAAAGACAAACACAGAGCCAACTTAAAAGACAGACCAAGAACAGTAAGCTTGGGAGATCAAGAGGACTGCACCACTGAATCTCACAGGTATTCTACCACAGAAGATCACACCATAAACCCAGGGAGCCAGAACAGACCAATTTAAGAAGCTGAGGCTAACAAGAAGAGTCTCACAAACAATGGGAAGACAAAGAAACAATTCCCAAATGAAAGGAAAGGAGGAAGCCTCAGAAAGAATGCTAAATGAAATAGCAGCAACTAACTGTCAGATATTGAGTTTAAAGCAATGGTTATCAGGAAGCTCAATGAGCTCACAGTGAATTACCAGAACCTACAGGGAAACTACAATGAACTCACTGCAAACTATATCAACATGCAAAAGAAAATAAAAACTATCAACAAGGGCCAAGAGGAAATGAGGAATACAATTTCTGAAGTGAAGAACACAATAGAAGGAATCAAAAGCAGGATTGGATCAGCAAGCTGGAGGACAAAGTAGAAAACAACACCCAGAAAGAGCAAGAAAAGGAAAAGAAGCTCAAAAAGGATGAAGAGGGGTTAAGAGAAATGCAACACAATATTAAATGTAATAATATCCATATAATAGAGATACCAGAAGAAGAAAAAGAAAAGCAAGTGTAGAAAATCTATTTGAAAAAGTAATATGGAAAACTTCCGTAATTTGATGAGAGAAAAAGTAACACACATCCAGGAAACACAGAGAGTCCTAATCAAAAGGAACCTAAAGAGGCCCACTTCAAGACACACCTGAATTAAAATGGCAAAATTCCAAGACAAAGGGAGAATCTTAAAATCAGCAAGGGAGAAAAAGGAAATAACATACAAGGGAGCCCCAATAAGGTAAGCAGCTGACTTCTCAATGAAAATGCTCCAAGCCAGAAGAGACTGGCAAGGAATATTCCAAGTAATGAGAACCAGAGGCCTGCATCCAAGACTACTTTACCCAGCAAGGCTCTCAATCAAGATACAAGGTCAAATAAGGAGATTCCCAGACAAAAGAAGTCTAAAAGAATACACCTCCACCAAATCAGCTCTGCAAGAGATGCTAAAGAGACTGCTTTAAGGAAAGGAAGAGAGAGAGAGAGAGAGAGAGAGAGAGAGAGAGAGAGATAGATACACAGGTATGAAAATGGCAATGAATAAGTACCTATCAATAACAACCTTAAATGTAAATGGATTAAATGCTCCAATCAAAAGACATAGAATAGCTCAATGGATAAGAAAGCATGACCCACACATATGCGGCCTACAAGAGACCCACTTCAGGTTGAAAGATCTACACAGACTCAAAGTGAAGGGCTGGAAACAAATTTTTCCAAGCAAACAGTCAGGGAACAAAAGCCAGGGTAGCAATACTCATGTCAGACAAAATAGACTTCAAAAGAAGGGCCATAAAGAGAGACCCAAAAAGTCACTTCATAATATTCAAGGGAAGAATCCACCAAGAAGGCATAAACATTATAAATATATATGCATCCAACATAGGAGCACCTAAATACATAAAGAAAATCTTAGAGGACTTCAAGAAAGATATTGACAGCAACACAATTATAGTAGGAGATTTTAACACCCCACTGTCAAAAATGGAGAGATCTTCCAAACAAAACATCAACAAAGGTATTGTGGCATTGAACAATGCCCTAGATGAAATGGACTTAACTGATAAATATAAAGCCCTTTATCCCAAAGAAACTTAATACACATTCTTTTCAAATGCATATGGAACATTTTCAAAGACAGACCACATGATAGGACACAAAGCCAGCCCCCAAAAATTCAAGAGAATTGAAATCATACCAAGCATTTTCTCCCACTACATGGGACTGAAACTAGAAACAATCCCAAGGGGGAAAACCCAAAACACTCAAAATCATGGAGATTGAATAGCATGCTATTAAATAATGAATGGGTCAAGAATGAAATTAGGGAAGAAATCAAAAAGTTTCTGGAAACAAACAAAAATGAACTCACAACAACCCAAAACCTATGGGATACAGTGAAGACAGTCCTAAGAGGAAAGTTCACAGCAATACATGCCTACCTAAAAAAGATAGAAACATTTCAAACAAACAACTTAGCCCTATGCCTACAATAACTTGAGGAACAAAAACAAAGACAGCCCAGAGCAAGTAGAAGGAAGGAAATAACCAAGATCAGAGCAGAATTAAATGACATAGAGACTAAAAGCACAATTCTAAGGATCAATGAATCCAGTAGCTGGTTCTTTGAAAAGATAAACAAAATTGAAAAGCTTTTAAGTAAGCTCATCAAGAAAAAAAAAAGAGAGGACCCAAATAAACACAATCAGAGATGAAAGAGGAGAGATTACAACTGACACCCCAGAAATACAAAGGATTGTAAGAAATTACTATGAAGAACAGTATGCCAAGAAATTTGAAAACCTAGGTGAAATGGACAAGTTTTTAGAAAAATATAATCTTCCAACACTCAACGAAGAAGAAACAGAAAGCCTGAAGAGACCAATAACAGCAGATGAAATCGAAGCAGTAATCAAAAAACTCCCAACACACAAAAGCCCTGGATCAGATGGTTTCACAGAATACTACAAAACATTTAAGGAAGAGCTAACCCCTATCCTTCACAGACTATTCCAAAAAATCCAAATGATAGAAGACTCAAAGTCTTTTTTATGAAGCCAGCATCATCCTAATCCCAAAACCAGATAAAGACACAACAAAGAAAGAAAACTTCAGGTCAATATTGCTGATGAACATAGATGCTAAAATCCTCAACAAAATATTGGCAAACCATATCCAACAGTACATTCAAAAGATCATACACCATGACCAAGTGGGATTCATCCCACGGATGCAAGGATGGTACAATATTCACAAATCAGTAAATGTAGTACATCACATAAACAAAACCAAAGGCAAAAATCACATGATCATGTCAATAGATGCAGAAAAAAGCATTTGATAAGGTACAGCACCCATTTATGATAAAAAGCACTCAGCAAAGTGGGAATAGAGGGAGCATTCCTCAGCATAATAAAGGCCACATATGAGAGACCTACAGCCAACATCATACTCAATGGGCAAAAACTAAAATCTTTTCCACTAAGATCAGGAACAAGACAAGGTTGTCCACTTTCACCACTTCTATTCAACATGGTATTGGAAGCTTTAGCCACAGCAGTCAGACAAGAAAAGGAAATAAAAGGCATCCAAATAGGAAAGGAGGAAACAAAACTGTCATTGTTTGCAGATGACATGACAGTATACATAGAAAATCCTATAGACTCAGCCAAAACTGCTCCACCTAATAAATGAAATTGGCCAAACAGCAGGATACAAAGTCAATATCCAGAAATCAAAGGCATTTTTGTATACCAACAATGAAACAGCAGAAGCAGAAATCAAGGAAAAAATCTCATTCGATGGAGCAAGAAGAAAAATAAAATACCTAGGAATAAACCTAACCAAGGAGGTAAAAGACCTGTATGCAGAAAACTACACAACACTGAAGAAAGAAATCAAGGAAGACACAAACATATACCGTGTTTGTGGATTGGAAGAATTAACACCATCAAAATGTCCATACTACCCAAAGCAATTGACAGATTCAAGGCAATACCTATTAAAGTACCAATGGCATATTTCACAGACATAGAACAAACACTTCAAAAATGTATATGGAACCATAAACAGCCTTGAATAGCTGCAGCAATTTTGAGAAGGAAGAACAAAGTAGGAGAGATCACAATACCTGTCACCAAACTGTATTGCAAGGCCACTGTAATCAAAACAGCCTGGTACTGGCATAAAAACAAGCACATGGACCAGTGGAATAGAACGGAGAGCCCAGAAATAAACCCAAGTCTCTACAGTCAATTAATATTGGACAAAGGGGGCAGGAACATAAAATGGAGTAAAAATAGCCTCTTCAACAAGTGGTGTTGGGAGAACTGGACAGCTACATGCAAAAAAAGCAAATGACACTTGCACACCAACTTACACTGTACACAAAAATAAATTCAAGGTGGATAAAAGATTTAAATATAAGCCATGACATCATTAAAGTCCTAGAGGAGAACATAGGCAGGAAAATCTCAGATATTTCACGCAGCAACATTTCTTTTACTGGTATGTCCCCCAGAGCAAGGGACGTAAAGGAAAGAATAAATAAATGGGATCTCATCAAAATAAAAAAGCTTCTGCACAGATAAAGAAAACAGTATTAAAATAAAAAGAGAACCAACTGTATGGGAAAACATATTTGACAACGACACCTCAGACAAGGGTTTAATCCCCAAAATCTATAAAGAATTTACACAACTCCACTCTAAGAAGACAAGCAACCCAATTAAAAAATGAGCAAAGGACTTGAACAGACACTTCTCCAAAGAGGACATACAGAAGATCCAGAGACACATGAAAAGATGCTCAGTATTGCTAGCTATCAGAGAGATGCAAATTAAAACCACAATGAGATACCACTTCTCATTGGTCAGAATGGCCATCATAAACAAAGCAACAAACAAGTATTGGAGAGGTTGTGGAGAAAAGGGGACCCTAGTGCACTGTTGGTGGGATTGCAGACTGGTACAACCAGTACAGAAAGCAGTATGGAATTTTCTAAGAAAACTAAAAGTGGATCTCCCTTTTGACCCAGCAATTCCACTGCTAGGACTATATCCTAAGAACCCTGAAACACCAATCCAAAAGATCCTATGCACCCCAATGTTCTAAAGCAGCACAATTTACAATAGCCAAGTGTTGGAAGCAACCTAGGTGCCCATCAGTAAATGAATGGATCAAAAACCTAAACAACAAAACAAACAAGCAAAATATAACCAATGACACTGAAATTGAGAACAGGCTGATAGTGACCAAAGGGGAGAGGGGAGGGAATTTCAGGGGAAAAGGGGAAGGGTTTACAAGAACAAGTATAAAGGACACATGGACAAAAACTGGGGGGGGGGGGTGGAAATGGGAAGGAGGTAGGGAGTGCTGGGGAGGTAGGCTGGGATGGGCGTAAAAGATAGAAAACTGTACTTGAACAACAATTTTTATAAAAAGAAAAAAGAAAAGCCACGGGGCAATAAGGCACATGTATCTTACCCACTTGGCAGTGCCTTAGCCATTATTGTAATTTAGGGGAAAGAATGAAGGGAGGGATAAAGATCTGGGTTCAAATTACAACCATGTATCTGGCAGAATTAATGTGGAAGTAAACCCTATAAAGTACAGACAGAAATAAATGGCCACTGATATTAAAAAAAAAGAAATATGTTTAGAGATGGACTGGATAAAAATGTACAACATACACCCATGGCTACATCGCAGTGTCCTTTTACAAAGGGACCTAGCCTATCCCTCATTTGAGAGGCTCTCGTATGGGAATTGGCATATATCTGAAAACACTAAGGTGACTTATCTCTTCCCCTAAGACCTGACACAAGGTTTTAATACTTATCAGGTAGTAATTTGGAAGGCTGCACATGTATTTTAGTCCTAGAATTACATAGTCATTTCACTATGGCTATAGAATAATAGTTCCCAGCATGTGGTCCTCAGCCCACTGACATCACCTGATTAGAATTTAAATTACAGCATCTTTTCATATGTGTATTAGCCATCTGTATGTCCTTTTTGGAGAAGTATCTATTTGCCCATCAGGTCCTTTGCCCATTTTTTAATTGGACTTTTTTTTGTGGTTAAGTTTTATAAGTTCTTTATACATATTGGATATTAACCCTATATCAGATGGACTGGCAAATATGTTCTCTCATTCAGTGGGCTTTCTTTTCATTTTGCTGATGTTTTCCTTCACCACACAAAAAGTGTTTAGCTTGATGTAGTCCCATTTGTTTATTTTTTTCTTTTGTTTCCCTTGTCCAAGGTGAAATAGCAGGAAAAATATATATTGCTACAAGCAAAGTCTGAGATTTCTCTGCCTGTGTTTTCTTTTAGGATTTGTATGGTTTTGAGTCTGACATTTAAGTCTTTAACCTATTTTGAATTTACTTGTGTGTGACATAAGACAGTGGTCTAGTTTCATTTTTCTGCATGTATCTGTCCAATTTTTCCAACATCACTTACTGAATAAATTATCTTCAGCCCATTGTATGTTTTTGCCTCCTCTGTCATTTATTAATTAACTATTAAGACTCAATGTCACTAATCATCAGGGAGATGCAAATTAAAACCACAATGAGACATCACATCACATGGGTCAGAATGCTTACCATCAATAAATCAATAAACAATAAGTGCTGGTGAGGATGTGGAGAAGGGGAAACCCTTCTGCACTATTCATAGGAATGCAGATTGGTGTAGCCACTGTGAAATCAGTATGGAGTTACTTAAAAAATTAAAAATGGAAGTGCCTCATGACCCAGTGATTCCACTTCTAGGAATTTAACCAAAGAAATACAAAATACTAATTCAAAAAATAAATATGCACCCTTATGTTCATCACAGCATTATTTATAATATCTAAGATTCAGACGAAACCCAAGTGTCCATCAGTAGATGAGTGGATAAAACAGCTATGGTACATTTACACAATGGAACACTCCTCAGCCATAAAAGAGAAGGAAATTTTACCCTTTGCAACATCATGGGTGGATCTGGAGAACATTATTCTAAGTGAAAGAAGCCAGTCAGAGAAAGACAAATACCATATGATTTCACTCATATGTGGAATATAATGAACAAACTGAACTAATAAGCAAAATAGAAACAAACTCACAGAGAACAAGCTGACAGCTCAGGGGAGGGGGGCTACTGGGGAGTAGAGTTGATAAGGGAACTCAGGAATTAAAGATTATTTAGCCTTAGTTATAGTTAATAGGCTTAGTGATTAATGCATGTATAATGCTGGTTCCAGGAACTGGAGTGAATGGCCAGACCTACCTTCACTCCAGGAGGCCTGCAAGTAGTTTAACCTTTGTGCCCCAGGAGGACTGCCAGCAGTCAAGATGATATCTGAACCATTGTACCCCAGAGAGAGAATGTCCACTGACCAGGATGCACATAAAAAAATCATTGGTCAGCAGATGAAGGGATGGTAGGAAAATTGCCGACTGCAACTTTTAACTAATTAACCTTTTTCCCTGAATTCCAAACCCCTTACCACCCTTTTCTTCTCCTTATGTAAAAGGTCAGCTTGCAATGAGATGTTAAGGCAGTTTTAGGGAACATAACCCTCTGTCTCCTCAGATAGCTGGCATTTGAATAAAGCACCCATAAAGATTCAATCCTTGTGTCCCATTATTGGTTCTGGTAGTGACAGGCAGCAGAAAACTCAACTTTCTGGCTTCAGAGGGATTGAGCAAAAAAGAAAAAGAATTCATGGACAAGGACAACAGAGTGGTGATTGCAGGAGCAGGGTGGAAGTGGAAGAGCATATGTGGGGATAAATCATAATGGGAAAAATACAATAAAAATGAACTATTAAAAAAGAATTTCAATCAAGATTGACAATTTTCAGATCCCACTTCAGACCAACTGCTTTAGAAATTCTGGAAGTGGGACCTAGAAAGCTAGATTTTGACAAGCTTCCCAAGGGAGTCTGATAACACAGTAATGTTTGAGAACCACTCCCATAGATCCTTACAACCTTATAAGCCAAACCTACCTTTGTGGCTTGTTGTTGTAGTTCCAAACACCTTGTTCATAATGAATAAGGGGTACTGGCTGGCCTCCATCATTCTGAGACACACATCCCCACTAATCCTATTAAGATCAGGGAACCCAATTCTATTAGAGCATAACCCACTATCTCCTTCCTACAGAGAACAGCAACCACAGAGCTATTCAAAAATACTGTCATCCCCACACCAACACATTTTTTTAGTGCTCTGACTAAAAGAGCATCCTGTGATCTTCCTAAGGAGTATGATTAAGAGTTAGCTGATCTATTACAGCATTTTGATTTCCCTAAACCTTTAAATTCCTTCTTCTACAGTACGTCAGGTAAACTCAAACATTTCTGCCTCATTAACTATAGGTCATCATTCACTTCAATTAATAAACTTCATAGACTATTAATGCTTCCCCTAAGTGCCCACAACAATATATCAAATCTGAAATCTCAGGTGAGTACACCAATGCAAATGAATTTAGTCTGATAGACCATAGCATCCATTCCCCCTGTGTGCCAATACAGATTAGCAAAGTCTTGAATTCTTTCATTGTATGAACTATTCCTCTTAAGATAGGCTGTGTACCTTCCCATCTAGGCTATGCTGAGTCAACAAGAGATGGTAAAGGTGTATCCTGAAATTATTCAGCATTAGTTTGTTAGGCAAGTAAAAGGCTTTTATGCACTGAAGGACTCTGTCTTAGTGGGACAGAGGATTAGGTTTAGGGCTAGAGATTCCTCACCAAATTTGCCTTAAAACCACAGATGATGAGAGACTCCTTCATTGCAAGTCTGCAACAGATGGCTTCTTATTTGCCTACAATGTTCTTTATTGTGTGTTAACAGTTTTTAACTACTCCTTTTCACTGTTTACCCTCCTTAGCATCATAAAAAGAAGCCAGAAGACTCCACAATCTCTAAATATGTTATCATTGCCATACAAGTAAGTATATCTTGTCTCCCAAAAGTCTATCGTCCATCTATACTTCATCCAATATAACCACCAGTGATAAGTTAAGTAATTATAGTGCCACCACAGGCCATGAATTAGCCATGTCTCATTTTCTTCTTCTATACCCCTTGAATATATGATAAAACTAATTCCAGAATTCCAAGTTTTGTTCTGTTTTCTCAGGACCGTTTTTGATGTACTAGAAAGTAAACAGTATACAGATGTCACACCTAAACTAAAATAAAAAAGGGGTTTAATAAAGGAACAATTTAATAATGCTCCATGCCAAGTACAAGGAAACATAAGGCATTGGTTCTCTAAGTATGGTCTCTAGGCCAGCAGCACCAACATTACCTAGGAACTTTAAAAAATGCAAATTTGGAGCATCACCTCAGACCTACTAAACCAGAAATTCTGGGGATGGGGCTCAGCAATTTGCTTTATCAACTTTTTCAGGAGATTCTAATATAAAACATTGAGAACCACTGACATAGATATAATACAATAACCACATGTTAATAGCTGTGGAGTATATCACTCTTAGGACCAAAGAGCAAAAAAATGACTAGTAACTGGGACCCAGAGAAAGTCCTGTAGAGACAGCCACTTTGAAAAGATCAATGACTTTTTGTCAAGAGGACCAGCCTACTCTAGAAAACCCCATAACAAGGGGATAAGACAATTATAATCCAACCTCATTTACTCACTTCATCCAGTTTTCAACCTGGGCTCTCAAGTGGCTGAACTCAACCAAAAGCAATCCTTACACAGGGAACCTGGTGTGTCCACCTGGTTTCAATGGGACTACATCAACTACAAAGCTGCTGCACAGCAAAAGAAACCATCAACAAAACAAAAAGACAACAAACCAAATGGGAGAAGATATTTGCAAATGATACCTCAAATAGGGGCTAATTTCTAATATACATAAAGAATTCATACAATGCAACAACAAAGAACAAACAATGTGATTTAAAAAATGGTCAGAGGACCTAAACAGAAAATTTTCCAAGGAGGACATACAGATGGCCAACAGATATATGGAAGGGTACTCAACATTACTAGTTACAAGAAAAATACAAAACAAAATCACAATGAGATACCACCTCACAACTCTTAGAATGGCTATTATCAATAAAACAAAAACAAGTGATGGAACGGGTGTGGAGAAAAAGGAACCCTCAAACACTGCTAGTGGGAATATAAACTGATACAGACACTATGGAAAATAATGTGGAGGTTTCCAAAAAAAAATTAGAAATAGAGCAACCATATGACCCAGGAAACCCTCTTCTCAGTATCTACCTAAAAATCTGAAAACACTTATTTGTAAAGATGTACCCCTATGTTCATTGCAGCATTATTCACAGTAGCCAAGACATGGAAATAACCTATGTGTCCTTTGGCAAACAATTGGATAAAGAAGATGTGCTACATTCCATTTTATAATGGAATGCTACTCATCCATAAAAAGATGAAATATTGCCATTTGCAACAACATATGTGGATCTTGAGAGTATTATGCTGAGTAAAGCAAGCCAAACAGTAAAAGGACAAGAACCATATTATTTCACTCATATGTGGGACATAAAACAAAAAGCAACAAATGAACAAATAAAACAAACAAATAAAACTCATAGATATAGACAATACAGTGGTGGTTACCAGAGGGGAAGGAGGTTGGAGGGAGGACAAAGAGAATAAAGGTGGTCAAATACATGGTGAAGGAAGGGAGTAGACTTCAGGTGGTGAGCACACAATAGAGTATACAGATACTGCATTATGAACTTGTAGACCTGAAATTTATATAATGTTATTAACCAATGTTACCCCAATAAATTAAATTTAAAAATAAATAAAGCAAATGACATGAAAAGCTTTCCAAGCCCTGAATCTCTGCCTTGCACATTACATACTACTGTTTTTTCTACATCAACAACTGAGTGTAATGCCCCATTAACATAAACCACAACACTACTAGCAGAAACCTACTTTGTCATAGACAAGTTATTTCATGAAGAAAAACATTATGCTTACTTTGAAGAATATCTTGAAAATGTGCACTACTTAAAACTCAGTATTCTAGCTATGTCTGCATTGGATATTGGGTCCTGCTCTGCCTAGTAACTCTTTCTAAGAGAGAGTACACAACCTATAGTCCCAACCTTCAGTCTATGTCCTAAGCATCTCAAAATGGTCATTAGGCGACCTAGCACATAAAACTCTATCCAATGATTAGAAATAATAACTGGTTGGACAACTCAGATTTCATCACTCTGGAACTAAAATGGAAAAATATGGACAAGAGTCAACCACCAGAAGTAGGAATTAGTACACAAAAAGAAACGGAATCCATGGTAATGGTGGAATACTAAAGTAAAGATCCAGGACACTTGTGTCACTAAGAGGACAATAACACTATCTGGTCCCTATTCTTAAGATCCTGTGAGAATCTGCTACCCATCACATGTGTTCTCACATGACTCCCATTATTCATGTTTTACACAATCAGAAATTGCTGAAGCCACACACACTGGCATTTAATTGTCATTCCCTCCTCCTGCATGTTAGCTGGATCACTTTTTCAATACTCAAGAAGGGACTAAATTACAAAATCACATCTTTGAAACATTTTTTTCCTGCCTTAAAAGTTAAACGACATGAATAACAAGTACTGAAAGACTTCATTAATTATATGTGCCAGTTAATAGAACTAAGCATAATGCTCAGAGGAAAGAAAGAATTCTAGAACTGGATCAAACTATTGAAATACTGAAAGTTAACTTAGAGACCAATTAGTCTAACCCTTCATTTAAGAGTAAAGAAATTGGGAGCTAAAAAGTAAGTCAGAAGGGGCTAAGAGACTTGCCAATGTTGACACTGGGGCAAAACCAGAACCACAGTTACAAATTTCTACTTCAAAACTTTTTTATCCATTATCATAAGGAAGTTTTGATTCTCAAAAGTTAGCTTCCATTCTTGATCTGATGACTCCTTGTAACCTCTTTAGCTTAATTCCAACATCTTTGAAAGGTGCTGATATAATTGTGACTACAGGAAAAATGTTATTTCATTTTGTAAAATTGTTTGAAGACAGATAGCACCATTACAATTATGACTCATCTCTAAAAGTTAAATGGTTCAACCTTTGCTTCTGTCTTTTTTGCAGCATGATTAATGCAGTCTATTTCTTGTGACTGTCACAAAGACCATGAAATCTCACTTCTTTCATAGTGATTTAGTTTGACAAAAGTTTGCACAAAAATGACTTTTCCCTGAATGCTTGTGTACATATATTTACCCAATAAAGATTACACCATTCACTCACTATCACCAAGTAAATTAGTATTTCATCTGACAATATCTCCTAGCTAAACATTTGTGGCAAGTCTAAAATACTTCATAAACCTCTCCTGCATTGCCATTTTGTGGGAAAATGTGTACAAGGTGGCAATATGAGTGTAAGAAAAATAAAGAATAAAGGAGGGGATAAAAAGGAAATGAATGAGGATAATAAGCCTGGGAAACAACAGATGCAGCCCAGAGAAAAAAATGAAGAGAAATAATAAGAATAGACATGTATATGTCAGTGTGTATACATACAGATGGGTGTGTATGTATGTGTGCATGCATACTGGTGTGTGTGTGTTTGTGTATAGCTGGTCTCAAAGACATGGTAAAAAAGAGGTCATTATTACCTTGTTTTGACTAATCTGCTGTAGAAGAGAAATTTTGGTGAAAACAGCATCAAACAGGGTCAATTTAATTCTGATCAATGTACAGTGAATATAACAGGTAATATATCAATCTATTATTTCTTCAGAGAGCTCAAATAGGTTGATAACAAACAAAAGATGCTAACCTAATTAATCACCCTATTGAGTGGCCAGTGGTAGAACACTACACGCCTGAGAATACACTGAAAATGTCAGTGCAGCATTGTCTGTACCAAGAAATGTCGGCCGCCTGCAGATGTATCTTTCCTTTAAAATATTGCCACCAACACATTCAAATTAGAAAGGAAGAAGTAAAATTATCTCCATTGTGAGATGATATGATCTTATATAGAAAACCCTAAAATATTCCAGAATAATATCGTTTGAATAAGCAATCCACCAAAGTTACAAAATACCAAAGCAACATACAAAAATCAGTTGCAATTTTATATACCCACAGTGAATGCTCCAAAAAGAAAATTAAGAAAACAATTTCATTTACCATAGCACAAAAATACTTAGTAATAAATATAATCAAAGAAGTAAAGACTTTTACACTGAAAACTACAAAACACTGAGGAAAGAAGTTAAGGAAGATGCAAATGAATGGAAAGATAGCCTGTGTTCATGGGGTAGAAGACTCAATATTGTTAAGATGTCCATACTATCCAAAGAGATCTACAAATCCAATACAATCCCATCAAAATCCCAATGGCAATTTTTTGCAGAAACATAAGATTTCATACTAAAATTCCTACAAAATCTCTAGGGATAACAAGTAGCCAAAATAATTTTGAAAAAATACAAAGTTGGAGGTTTCTGTTTCAAAACACATTACAAAGCCACAGTAATCAAAACAGTCTGATAGCTGCAAAAAGACTAATAGACCAATGGAATAGAATAGAGAGCCCAGAAATAAATCCTCATATATTTGGTAAATGATCCTCAACAAGGGTGCCAAGACCACTCATTGCAAAGGACAGTCTCTTCAACAAATGGTACTAGGAAAATTAGACATCCACATACAAAAGAATAAAGTTAAACCCTTGTTTTACACACATACAAAAATTAACTGAAAATGAATTAAAAATCAAACCATAAGATCCTAACTATATAACTCCTAGAAGAAAACATAAGGGAAATGCTTTGTGACAAGAAGTAATGTCAGAAAAATGGCAACATAGAAATTTTTAATACTCATCCCCTTTGACTAGTGCTCCCAGAAACATCAACTTGAAAACCAGCTGCACATGAAAATACCTTCACAAGAACCAAGAATTCCAGATAAGGGATTATAGCACCTAAGTGAAGCATATAAATAAGAAAAGATGCATTGAATAGGGTAGGAAAAGTAGATTCACATTATATACAGCATCCTTCCCCTAAAACTCAACAACTCAACATGTAGACACTCTCCTAATAAGAAAAAAAAAAAACATGAACTTGTATAAAACCACAAAAGACCCCAATTTGCCAAAGCAATCTTAAGAAAAAAGAACAAAGCTGGAGGTGTATGTTCATTGATTTCAAACTATATTATAAAGCTACAGTAATCAATGCACTAAAGTACTGACATAAAAAAACAGACTCATAGACCAACAGAGCAGAGCTGAGAGCCCAAAAATAAACCCATATGTACAAAGCCAACTAATATTTGACAAAGAGGCCATGAATATTCAAGGGGGAAAACAATATACTCTTCAATACACGGTGTTGCAATAGTTACATGCAACAGAATGAATTAGACACTTAATTAGACACCAGTCACTAAATGTTAACTCAAAATGGATTAAAGACTTAAATGTAAGGTCTGAAACCATGAAACTCCTACAAGAAAAAGTAGGAAAAATGCTCCTTGACATCAGCCTTTGCAATAATTTTTCGGATATGATACCAAACACAAGCAACAAAAGCAAATATTAGCAAGTAGGACTACATTAAACTGAAAAGCTTCTCCACAGAAAAAGAAACAATCAGCAAAATGAAAAGTTAACCTATGGAATGACACAAAAATTTGCAAATAATCTATCTGATAAGGGCTTAATACCCAAGATGTATAAGAAACTCAAACAACTCTATAGAAAAGAAAACTGCATTGGCTGGTGTGGCTCAGTGGATTGAGCACCAGCCTGCAAACCAAAGGGTCATCAGTTCGATTCCCAGTCAGGGCACATGCCTGGGGCGCAGGGCAGGTCCCCAGTAAGGGGCACAAGAGAGGCAATAACACATTGATGTTTCTTTCCCTCTCTTTCTTCCTCCCGTCCCCTCTATCTAAAAATAAATTTAAAAAAGAAAAGAAAACTGATTTTAAATGGGCAGAGAACTTGAATGAACATTTTACAAAAAGACATACAAACAAACAGCGGGCATATGAAAACATGCTCAATATCACTGACCATCAGGGAGATGCAAACCAAAACCACAATGAGATATCACCTCGTATCTGTCAGAATGGCTATCATCAAAAAGAAATATCAAGTGTTGGCAAGGATGTGGAGAAAGGGAAAACATGTGCATTGTTGTTGGGAATGTAAGAGTACAACCACTATGGAAGACAGTATGAAGACTCCTCAAAAAATTAAGAATAGAACTAACACATGATCCAGAAATCCCAATTCTGGGTATATATCCAAATGACTTGAAAGCAGGGTCTCAATAATATATTTACACATCCATGTTCAAAACAGCACCATTCACGATAGCCTAGAGGTGGAAACAATCCAAATGTCCATTGACAAATGACTGGATCAACAAAATGCTCTATCATACATACAATGGAATATGGTTCAGTCTCTAAAAAATGAAATCCCACCTCAGGCTACAAAATGAATAAAACTTGAGGACATTATGCTAAATAACTCCACTATATGGTTCCACTTACATGTGATTCCTAAAATAGCCATGTTCATGACACAGAAAGTTGACTTGTGGTTACCAGAGTGAAGGGTGAAGCTGTTTAATGTATACAGAGTTTCACATTTTAAGATGAAAAGGGTCTGAGATTTATTTCACAACAATGTGAAAATACTTAACACTATTGAACTGTAAACTTAAAAATGGTTAAAATGGTAAATTTCATGTATTTTTACCACAATAAAAAAGAAATATTGCCATCTCATTAGATATTAAAGAAGCAACTAAGTAAACATTTCTAAATGTTTCTATTTACCTAAACAAATTCCAGAAGAACTTATGTGATGCATCTCCAAAAGGATGAAGTTATATTTTACTCAGAGTGAACAAATATCCAAGGCTGCGATTACCTGTGCTGTTCAGAGAGTGATGGAGGGGTTAAATAAATAGTTGGATAAAGGGGGAGGAAAATTTTAGAGGTTCACACCTTGGAAGATATTCACATAGAAAAGCACACTGCAAAGTTCACAAGGCTGTTACCATAGCATATATCACCATTATGAAACCCATCACTAAGTATCTAGTTCTGTGTATCTTTCAACATATAAACCCAATTAAGTGCCAACTGAAATAACATTAAATTACTACTTCTAAATAATTTCATCCTACATCCAAAAAAGCAAGGAAAGTAAATAGCACTAAAAACAGCTGTAATGTCCTTCACAAAAAATTCCTTAAAACCAGTTTTCTGAGATACCAAGTTTGTAAGAGTAAAGAACCAACATACTCATTCTGATGATCCCCCAGTTGTGCTCACAAATACCTTTTAGTATTACTTATTTCATTCTTACTCCTAGTTACTATAAACTAGAGTGGTTTTGTAATATAAATACTTTTTGAGAGTAAGCTTAACTGCCATCTTTTATTTTACTCTTCCTCAATTTGATACATATTACATGGGTGACATGAAGAATGTGAGTAATATAAAGGAGTTTACAAAATTGTAATTTGAAAGCTTCTTCTGTTCCTTTGAATTGGCCTTAAAAGAAGTAATATAATTGAAATTTGGAGGTGAAAAGTTTTTGACATTGAAGCCCTTTGGGTAATTACTTGTGGCCAGAGTCTACAGTGGACATATAAAAGAAAATGAATTAATAATGTTATCTGAAGAAGAAGAAAGAGACATGCAAAGTGAGTTTTGGAAAAGTAGGAAAGAAAATGAGACAGACAAAGGAAGAATGAGATCAGCTCCCAAGCCCTATGTACAGATGACCATGGAGGAAAGAAAACAGAAACAGATGACTTTGAACAAGTAATACAGTATTTGAATCAAATACCTGACAAAACTAATTGATAGTGACCAAAAATATCTGTGATTGCCTGTGTCAAGGGGTGGGGAAGGAGCTTGACTGCAAAGAGACACAATGAAATTTTCTGCAGTGAGGGAAATAGTTTTTTATTATACTTATGGTGACATGGGTGGCTACATTTCTCAAAATTCAGTCAACCATGAATTAGGCACATTTTATTGTATTCAAATTATACTTCAATAAAGCTGATTTTAAAAAATCAAATGCTTGGAAAAGCGCATTCTTATTCATATATCTGACCAAGTGGGTAAGAGAAAAAGAACACCAGAAGGCTGCTAAGAAGAAACTTGCATGAATAAATAAAGCAAGAAAAACATAAAACAACCCAATATTCTTAAGGAACAACATGTTCTGGAAGAGTAAATTTTATTAAATATTCAAGCTTATGATTTTAAAGTTCATCTCTCCTGCTACCCGAAACCCAATATTTTTTCTACCCTTCTGGGACCAAAGTCATCGATATGTCACACACACACCTCTACCCCCGTAACCACACTATCCTATACCCCATGTCCTCTCTGAGCCTGGATGGCAAGAGCTGATTTTTTAAAGAATTATGTCTGAAATTCTTACAAACAAAACATTTAAATTACAATTGAGAGAAAATATTAAAGGTTTCTTAGTTTTTATTGGAGCCACCATTCAGAAACAGGGAATAGAGGAGTAACAACTAAGTTGAGTATTCGCCAGGTTGATGAAATGAGGAAGAGCATTGGGAGGAGAAATCACTAACACAAGAAATAGTTCAATGTATCAGAGAACCAGAAATAGTCAAATTGGCGGAAAATTGTGAGGGGAGAAGAAGTTGGAAAAGCACAAATCAGAGAAGGGACTTAGAGGTCTGAAGTGACACAGTCATTGACTCTGTGACAGCACAACCTGTGTGTTCACTAGTCTATCCATAGGCCCTGACGAGCAATTCCCTATAAAATAATGGATGCTTAATAAATATTTGACAAGTGGATGGGCAAATGGATAGGTGGACGAATGAATAAATGACTGGCCTGATCCGTGAAGGGACTATGTTGTGGTAAAGAGTCTGTACTCTGGGCTGAAATCCAGGTTTTACCAATCATGGTACTAGGTGGCCATTTATGAAGTAGCTCATCAGTAATTTGTTAGTAATTAAAGCCAAAGTACTGCAATTTAAAAAACATTATTTTTTAAATATAATTAAGAGCCTGTTCAAGAGTGCCCCTATATTATCCTCATGTTCATTCTAATGTAGTTTACTGAGTGAAATAGTAAAGGATGAAGTTATAGCTAGTTCACCAAAAAATGCACACACGGTAATCTATAACCTATCCATTCTAAGCCAATTGTAACTGCCAAACTATCAATAACCATGGCAATTATAAATTGTTGAAGCATGTACTGGCACTTATAAATTATTAAAGCCTGTACTTCCTAAAAATATACTTTGGAGTTTTGTCAAAATTGGGGTACATTCAAGGAAGTCTATTAGGCCTGTGGATGCCATTGGTTACATGACACCACAAAAGGCAAGAGAGTCACTGAATAATTTAAGAAAGAGTGATATTATATAATTTGTGTTCAAGAAAAAAATCATTTTTGTGAAAGCAAATTAGTGGGCTGTGTGAGATTTGACAGGAGTGTTGACAAAACTGTAGGTGAGAGATGAAGAAAATCTGAACTAAGGTGATAGAAACAATGGATACGCAGAAAGAGAATGATAAAAGTAAACAGGCCAAAAATCAACAGACTCGTGTATCAGCCAGACATGCAAGCTGAGGCAAAGTGTCTTGGCTTAAATAACCGGGTCAAATACAGAAGCTGAGTAGGATGAAGAGGAGGGACACAATAGGCAGGAAAAACAAGTTCCCTATTAGACACGTTGGGTTGGATATAAGGATGTCAAACTCAGAGAGGTCTGAAACACACGCACCAATGAAGAATCCCTGGCACAGAGGTGCTGAGTGAAACAACCTAGGGAGAGTGTGTATATGGAGTTCAAAACGAGAAGGTCAGCCAGAACTTGGAGGGAAATGCAGTTTTAAGGAGTAGGCAAATAAAAGAAGCCCAAAAAGAAGTTACACGTAATTAGACTCAGAGGCCAATCAGTTCCTCCAAATATAGTTCCCATTAGTGCAATTTCTGTCACAATGTAGGCATTTGTGATTATGGTGAATAATTAGAAAGCAAAAACTAGGAAGGAAATACAGCAATCATCTATACCAGGGCTGGGAAATAAGTTTCAATTCAAAAATAACTGCAGTCGATTGAGTATGACGATCTGGAAAACTGTGTCATAGAGATTCTGAGGTCAAGACTGGCTAGCTCCAAAGGAAGACTTGCAAAACTATTATGCAACATTAAAGCCATGAGTTCAGGAGGGAGAAGGAATCACTCACGGGTCACATGTTGCCACCATTGATACTTTGTTTTCATTACATAAAATTTAGTACATACTTTATTATTTTATTATATAATTCTAACTTTGAATACAAGTTCATTATAATGTCAAAGGATACGAAGATAAATAAAGAATATGTTAATGATGTACACTAAACTGCTCTGGTCCCCTGAGGTACTGAGGTAATGACAGAAAAATGTTTTGCATTTGTGCTCTCACCCCTTTCTCCTGTTCACCCACATATACAAATATCAAGGGTTTCATTTTGTTTTTTCATAAAATTGACAAAGACACTACAGAACACAGATAAAATTTCCAATGTCCAAATATATTGTTGAAATTGTCTATAATTTTCTCTCAATATTTTAAAATATTATCTATTATTATATACATAAACACAGTTTGTTTTTCATTTTTTTCTCTAGTCAAGCTTGCTTGCTACATTGATCTTATCAGGAGCCCAAATAACTTCGAAATGGCCTATTGGACATTTTCAGTCTTCATCATATTTGGCAGACTCTGACACACTTGGTCACTTTCTCCTTGAGATTTCAAATATGTCTTCCTCCCAGTTTAATGGCAGCTTTTTCTCAGTTTCCTTTGGCACTCCTTCCAAATTCTTCTCAGCTCTAACCATTTGAGTGTGCACAGGGACAGTGCTCAGACCTTGCCTCCTCTATCTACACTAACTCTCATCCAATTCAATGTCATGAATTGGACTCACACCTACGCTGCCTCCTCCAAACGTGTGCTCCAGCCAAACCACTGACTCGTCTCAGACCCCACTGCCAGTCAGCACCTTCACTTCCGTGTCTAACGGCCATGCAGACTTCCCATCAAAACGCAACTCACCACTTTCTCCTCATCCCCAAATAGTACAACTGATAATGTGTTAAATTTGGTGCATTGTTCATTTAGCAAATTGATTGACAATTGAGCAATTTTCCTCCACCAATGCTATTAAAGGAGTGGCTACAAATAATACCTGAAGTATCTCAGGTGAAAATGTATCTTAGGATTTATACTCAGGCAAGCTGTTCATTACCCTAAATGAAACCAACAATATCAAATACTTAAGAACTTTGTAAGCAGAGCACTTATGAATGCTTCCTCAAAAAATTCCAGGGCCACAAACTCCAGCCATCCAAGAGCAGAACCAAAATAAAGAACATGCTAAGAGAGACATAATAGTAAAAGGGTTGGCAAAGAATATGAACCAATTTTTAAATGGAACCAGTAACTTTGAGAAACTTTTTAAATGGATTAAATAACTTTGATAACTAACTATGCCTATGAAATAAAAGGAATATATTAAATCAAGACAATGTATAGAGAGTAGTATGTTAGAAATTAGACGATGGAGGAGGTAGGGAGTGTATGTGTGCTGTTTTTTCAGCTTTCAAACCACTAATGGCTACCCTGCTTTCTGGATATACACACACACTTTGTGCTTTACAGGCCTTCATATCAATCCCATCTATGCTTTCTTCCTGTGAACACCAGTGCAACAATGGAATAGACAGCAAATGAGTAAAGTTTAACTTGACCACAGGAAATATAAAGTTAAAAAATAATGTTAATTTAAAATGCTCACAGTGGTTTACACTTTTCATAACAATAACAGGATATTTTATGCTCTGTATTACTTGTGGTAAAAAAATATTTTTCAGAGTGAAGCCAATAGCCCCTGCAAGTTTACTTCAATCTCTTTTCTTTCACTAAATTCAAGTAAAAGTAAATTAGTACTTGGTATTTTAAATGCCTTGTACTCTGTGATTCCATTTTCCTAAAATTATATCTAGCTATATTTTGCTCAATAGAGACACACTGAGAGATGTCTGGAATGATTTTCAAATGTTGAGAATGGTTATTTCTGGAAAGTAAAATTTGGAGTGATTTTCTGCCTTCTTACTTTTTTGTGTAGTTTAAAATTTTTATGATAATAATATGTGGTATAGAGCACAATGATTTATAGCAAAAGTTATTGAAATTTTTGCATAGGACCTTAGTATGAACACAATGATTCTAATAGTTAAATGTAGTCAACTTTACCAAATCACCATCAACAAAGGCAAAGCTTTGCATGGTTATAAATACATGAAAGAAGTCCAAACTATAATGTAAAATCCACAAGATTTGTTTTTTGTGTGTCATATAAAACTTATCCCTTTAACAGTGATAGACATTTTATGTTTATACTGGTTTGATGCCTTCTACTGTGACAGAGCCATTTATTGCATCCTTGGTTGAAACAATATAGCATAAAACCCTTCACAGCAATATCTACAAGATTGCAGTATAGAAGTATTGCTTAATGAACAGAGAAGTTTCTACCTGTGAAATAACATATGTTATGTCTTACCTCCTTACATATAGAGGAGGCAGCTAATGATTTTCTCCCTTAAAAATAAAAAGTACTTCTTAAACACCTGTATTGCCAAATCCACATAATAATTTAAAAGCTCTGACTTAACCTTTTAAATGTATTTTAATGAGTTCTTTTTATTTTCTGTTTTGGTTATCAAAACAACAACAAAAGGCATTATTAAATTATCTTCCATCGCTGTCATCAAAATCATATCTTCAGCAACCATATACCACAGACAGATTTGCATCTAAAATTCATTTTTTCTTAGTGTAAAGCAGTATATTTTTTAAAAAAAATGCCAATCTTCCTTTCAGTCTTATTTCATTTTAAAAGAAAAAATTAGACAGCAATTCTCTGCTGACTTCATAAGCAGCTTGCATCATCTTGGGCTTTAAGGTCAAACACAACTGTTTTCTGGGTCTATGCTCACTGGATGCTGTCCAGCTCTATTTCACACACTTTTCAACTAGGCCTTCCTGGTGTGACCATTATAGAGAAGTAAGCCTTATGAGAGAAGTTAGCCTTATTTTCTTTCTATAGCCCTTGTAAAGAACTGCAGTTGAATCCTTTAAAGATAGGAGACAGCTTAATAAGCCTTTTTCTTTATTAAAATACAGCCATAATGGGGACAAAACAGAGAGGATCTAACAAGCAATGCAAACAATTTTTATGGGGCAAAAGTTAAGTGCAAGGTCTGAAGACATTTATTTGAATTACCAGACATTCCATAGTAAGAAGGGGAAATATCCCTATGAGGAGTTTAATATTTACTTTACCTCCCACTTTATCCAAAGTGGACACTCCAGTCATTCTCAATTCTAAACAGAAAGAAATAACTGAACACATTCTACTAAACCACCTTGAAGCAGTTTGGTGTCTATTTGTTATCAATTATAGGAACTTCAGTAAAATGCAACTGAACATCACCAGGATTCTCTCACACTCAAGGAAAGAAGGGTTAAAACATTGACCTGCTACATTCTATCCTCCATTACTTTATTGATGACCATGTGACCTCAAACGAGACACCTGTCATCACTTAGGATTTTGTTCTACTGGAAAATGAAGAATTTAGCAGTTATAAAACATGGATCTGAGGCTATTAAACACTGGGGGCTCAGAGAATCTAAGGAAATAAAATCATCGGACCTTTCCTCAGTGGAATACACACACTCACAACCCAAGATCCACATCCCACGAGGTCCAGTGCAGTCTGGTTGCCGGCTCCCTCACCCACCTTCACTCTAACATCATCTCCAGGTTCACTCCACTCCAGCTCTACTGGCTGCCTTGCTCTTTCTCAAGCATGACAAGCAAGTTCTCACCTTAAGGTAACTGTTCTCTCTGCCTAGAATGTTCTTCTTGTAACCTCCAAGACTTTTCTCAAATATCACCTTCCCAGGAGGCAATATAAATGTCCCAGAAGGTGACACTTACTCTGATCTCCTTAGTTAAAATTGTAACCCACCTCCCTTTCCAGAACTATTGGTCCCAGCACCTTGTTCTATATTTCCTCCCCGCTGAGCATTTATCATAGTCTAGCTGTGCACAAAATAACTAATAGAGCAGAGCTGATTGCTATCCTTTGAAAGTCCTGCTTACATGGTTGGCCTTTGTCTGGCATCTTGGAACTTAGATTTCAGGAGGATTCTTACATTCCCAGAACTGGTAAGAGTGGCTTACCACATCTAAATGGCACAAACAATATAATGCATGCTAAATATCTGTTTTCCTTTGAAGAGTGTACAGATTTGGTGTGTGCCAGGCAGAGGGTGACTAGTTTCCAATAAAAAAAAAAAAAAAAAAAAAAAAACTTGGGAACTGCCCTGGCTGGTATGGCTCAGTGGATTGAGCATCAGCCTGTGAATGAAAGGGTTGCCAGTTGGATTCCCAGTCAGGGCACATGCCTGGGTTGTGGGCCAGGTACCCAGTAGGGGATGCATGAGAGGCAACCACACATTGATGTTTCTCTCCCTCTCTTTCTCCCTCCCTTCCCCATTCTGCAAAAATAAATATTAAAAAAAAAAAAACCTGGGAACTAAGTATCCAATGAGCTTCGCTGGTAAACATCATTTCGTTCATGTTGTCACAGATCACTGGGGGACTTAAGTGCATCTGTGTGAGAGGACTCTGGAGTATGTGCCTGGTCTCCCCAGAATTGCCCCTTGTGCCTTTCCCTTTGCTGATTTTGCTCTGTACATTTTCACAGTAATACATCTTAGCTGTGAGTACAACTATATGCTGAATCCCATGAGTCCTACTAGAAAATCATTAGATTCAGGAGAGGTCTTGGGTACCCCAATAGACTAGCATGCTATAAAATTTACTATTATATTTATTTCCTGTCTCTACCTGTGAAAATGTAAGCCACATGAGGGCTAGAAATCTTGTTTTGTTCACTAATATACCCCAGGAGCTTAAAAAACTGCCTAGCACATAATAAGTGCTCAATAAATATTCATGAAATAAATGAATATACACAAATTTTACAATTAATTTAAAGAAATTAAAGATCCCCCTAGGGAAGCCCTAACTATTGATGCTGTTGAGAAGTCCTTGCCCAGGTGGTGTCTAATGCTCTGAACAATTTCAATATTTAAATTCTAAGCAAGAAGATCTGTCTAGGGACTGATTTATCTATAATTCCCTGAAAACAACCTACATTTAAGGAGAAAGTGTACATGTTTCAGCTGGGCAAACTCAGCAAACATTATTCTCAGAATTAAGTGTGGTAGGAGGTTGTAAACTTTGTCAAACCCTGGCTACACACCCCTTGATAGAAAATGAGGTTTTCATTTTTCTTGAATACCAAGGCTTCAAAATTAGACTCTGGAGATCCTCGTACAGCCAGACTTTGAAGATCAGTAATCATCTGAGCCAACTTATTTGAGTGGAAGTCTCACAGCCTCCGTTAAAATAAAAAACATGGAAAGTTGAAGAAATTTTGAGGAGGAAATTCGGAGAAGCCAACTCTGACAACACAGCCAAGTGTTCACTGAACATGTGCAGAACAGATGGGGGAAGGGGGAGAGGGATGGAGAGTTGTTATTATTGTCAGATAAATCCTCTAGGAATAAAAAAATCACATACACAGCACCCTAAGGTCAGCAGTACTACAATAGAAATAACCACTGGCTTTGGTGCAAGGCCACATCTGAAAATATTTAATTTTTTTCTGGTATCAAAAATACTATGCAATATATTTATTTTAGCAGAAAGTTGCCTATTCACACACTCACACAACTAAATTTGATGCTGGGTCCACAAAGGGAGCATATAAGTGGCTTCAGTTATGGGGAGCATGGTGGGAGTTTGATTAATGCTAGTGAAAGTAATAAGCTTGCCTGGTAGGTATTCAATAAATGGTAGTGAAATGAATAAATACACACAAGTCACTGGGCTATGTACTAATTATAGCCTAAGTGCAAGCTATACAGGTCTTCATTTTTCTGTAGAAAATCTTAGCATATTACAGAATTTGGGGGACCTAAAAAGGCAGTCTCTTGGTCAGTGAATTGAAAAAGGATAATTCAGATTGGAAAGAGAAATTGCCTGTTTTTAATTAATTAAATTCTAAACTATGTTAAATGTAAAAATATATGCTAGGTCTTTGTTCAACTTTTGCAATTTTTGTCACTAACTTATTTAGCAATAGCTTCTTCTCTAAGCATTCCTCCCTCTCTCCCTCTGCCCCTCCTTCTTTCTTTCTGTCTGTCTCTCTGTCTCTCTCTTTCACACACACACACACACACACATGCACATACACCCAACATTGTGGTTCTGTTAACTTATAAGAGTCTTGAATTCTCTTATAGAAAAGTTCTTTGTGGTCCAACGCTAATGACACTTCAATGTATGATAGTGTAAGATTGTAAAAATTGTGAAAGTTCAAATGTAGCAAATTTCAGAGAGAGACATGAGCACCAATCATTAAGTCATTGATCCCATATTTATAGTTGGGAAGTGCCATTATTCCAAAACTAATTTTTATACTTATCTCAAAGCATCCAAGAAAAGTTAGATTAAAGTTTTATAAATATATGAAAGAAACTTCATAAATTATACATTGAATTCTATGCATCTCTAGAAGCCCTTGGAATTCTCATATCAACAGCTTTTTGATGTAAGCATTTAATTGATTGTATTCTTGATTCCTACATACGAGTTTTTAATAGCCCAGCTCCCAAGTCATGGCACTTACTTATGCAGAGTAATGGCTATCCTAGAGAAGATGACATTGGTCAAGAACAACAAGCAGACCAGCAGTACCCAGAGGAAGAGAAATCCACACCATATCCCAACACATACCATATTCTTTGACCATAACAAAAATGTCTTACCACATTCACCAGGCTGGTTTCAGATACCTCTTATTTCCTTACTTTATACTTTCTTCCTAAATGATCTCAAATATTCTCCTGACTTTAAAAGTCATCTCTAAATTGATAACTCCAAATTTTATATCTCCAATGCAAACATCTCCTCTGAAATTCAAATCATATATACAACTTGATTTTCACTCTTGGATATCTCCTTACAAGTATCTCAAACTCAATATATACAAAACAGAACTATTGATTTACTTTCTTCCCCCCACCACACACCTCAGATTTGCTCCTCTTAATGTCCTGCCATGTCAAGAAGCCATAACTTCACCTGCTCAGTTGCTCAGGTTGAATATGTGTGCCATATTTGATTATTCCTTCTGCTTTGCCTCCCCACCCAACCCCCATATCAAATCCATCAGCCAGACCTATCTCTGTGTGCTACACTGATCACAAATCTGCCCAAACCCTCCTTCTACACTGATGAGGTCCTAGTCCAAGACCTAGTCCAAGACACTATCACTTTTTTACTTGGATTCCATAATGGGGAGAAAATTCCATGCTTATAAATGAACAAAAAAATGGTAACTATTTCACAAAATTATAATACTACAAATTTAAAATAGGCATTTAAGAAAAAAGCCTCACGCATATGTTCAATGGAATGTAAATTTTTATCTTTTTCTCTTTTTTGATGATTAGTAAGACATTTTAGGACTTATTTGATGTTTAGAGCCCTTATATATTTTCAATATACCATACATGTAAATATAACATTAAACAGGAGAATTCTGACCAGCAACATTCTAGATAGACCTGTTTTTTTTTTTTTTAAGTGATCATTCTTTCCAATTGCTTTAGCCATTGGTCCTAACTTTAGTAGATATAACATTTAATTTATAGTTGTGAATGGTAGTAAACAATAATAGATTTAAAGTACTTTGGATTCTACTTGGATACAGCAGAGGAATTATACTTGTAAGTTGTTTCTTATCTAATATGTGGAACTTAATCATTACTTTAAAGAGAAAAAAGCTCTATTATTGTTCAATCATATTATATTTACAGCATTATTTTGCATTTAGGACATAATTCACACATATTATACACCTCTTATAAAATAATAACACATTGTTGAAAGAAATTAAGGAAGGCACAAGGAAATTTAAAAATACTTCATACTCGTGGATTAGAAGATTTAACATTATTAAAATGTCTATTTATTTAAAATAAACTACAGATTCAACACAATCCCTGTCACAACCCCAAAGCATTTTTCACAGAAATTGAACAAAGAAATCCTAAAACATGTACGGAACTCCAAAAGACCCCAAACAGCCAAAGCAATCCTAAGCAAAAAAAAAAAAGAATGAAGCCAGAAGTATCATACTCCTTGATTTTTTATTTTAAATTACATTACTGAGCCATAGTAATTAAAACAATATGGTATTGGCAACAAACCAAACACAGGTGAATGCAACAGAATTGAAGCCCCACAAATCAGCCCACGTATGTATGGGCAACTAATTTACAACAGAGGAACCAAGAATACACAATGGATAAAGAAAAGTTTCTTCAATATGGTATTGGGAAAATTGAGTGGCTACATGCAAAAGACTGAAATTAAATCACTATCTTATACAATACACATAAATTAACTGAAAATTAATTAAAGACTTGAATGTAAAACCTAAAACAATAAAACACATAGGAAAAAACATAAGTATTAAGTCTCTGGACACTGGTCTTAGTGATTTTTTTTTGTGAATTTGAAGATATCATATGGATATATGTGAGTATGTTTGTATAACAGAATATTACTCAGTTATAAAAAAAAGATAATGTATTGCCATTTGCAATTACATAGATGGATCTCCATGGTATTATGCTAAGTGAAATAAGAGCTGGAAAAGTACAAAAACTATATGATTTCACTCATGTGGAATATAAAACAAAAAAAGAAACAAATAAAACAACACTTGTAGATACAAACCAAAGACTGATAATTACCAGAGAGAAGAGGGGCTAAGGGAAGAGTGAGAGAGGTCAAGGGGATCAAACATATGGTGAAGGACAGAAACTAGACTATTGGTGGTAAGCACACTATAGTGTATACAGATATCAAATAACAATGTTATACACCTGAAACTTATATAGTGTTATTAACCAATGTTGTCTCAATTAAAATTTCTTTCAGACTCAAATAGATGACTCTGATTATAAAAATGAAAAGATACTTAAACTAAAATTTCTTGAGTACCCATTATGCACAAATGGTAAGCTACTTATAATCCCCATTTTTTTATTTTCATGTTTACATTTATTTATTTTTTAGCTTTTTTAAACTTTGGCGGGGTGACATTGGTTAATATATATAAAATTACATAGGTTTCAAGTGTGCAGTTCTATAATACATCATCCATATATTGCATTGTATGTTTACTGCACTAAGTCAAACCTCCTGTCCCCATACATTTGACCCCTTTTTCCCTTTACCACCTGCCCTCACCCTCCTACCCTCTGGTAACCACCATACTGTTGTTTGTGTCTATGAGCTTTTGTTCGTTTGTCTTGTCTGTTCATTCATTGCTTTCAGTTTTATATCCCACATATGACTGAAGTCATATGGTTCTTGACTCCTTCTGACTTATTTCACTTAGCATGATACTTTCAAGTTCCATCCATATTGTCACAAATGGCAGTATTTTGTCTTTTCTTATGGCTCAGTAGTATTCCATGGTGTGTATGTACCATATCTTATTCATCCAATCATCGATGGAAGGACACTTTGGTTGCTTCCATATCATGTCCACCATGAGTAATACTACAATGAACACAGGGGTACATACACCTTTACAAATATGTTTTCAAACTTTGGGGAGTGGATACCCAGAAGAGGTGCTGCTGGGTTGTATGAAAACTCTATTCTTAATTTTGGGGGGAACCTCCATACTGTTTTCCAAACTGGCTGTACCAGTTTAAAAGGAATACTCATTCAGTCAATGATGTAAGAGAGTAGATTTAACACAGCACTGGGACATCTCTCTACAAGAGATGAGACTTTCTTTAAATGTGGCCAAGAAGGCCTTCACACTCACGATCCCCACTGTTGAAGAGACATGATATAAGCAATCAGTTACCTGCAAATTAAAATTAAAACACCCAAAATTACAGTGCTTTAAACAAGACAGAACTTTGCTCTCACACAGAAGCCTGAACGTAAGGTGGGACAGGGCTGGTGTGGTAGCCCTGCTCCATAAAGTGCTCAGAGATCTAGGCTCCTTCCAGCTTCTTATTCCACCACCTTATCTGCATACTCCAATATGGCAGCTTGAGTTCCAGTCATGGCATACACACTCCAAGCAGCAGGATAGAGAGACAAAGGGTATATACACAGGCTAACTTTTAAGAACTTTTGAGAAGCTGCCCAATAAAAAGTTTCACTTACATTTCAGTAACCTTAACCAAATATCAAAGGATAACTAAGGATGTGTAATGGAGGCTGGGAGATATAGCTCCTATTGCTGTTGGTCATGAATCCAGCAGGATTCTGTTATTAGAAGATGAAAAAACTCATATTGGGGACAAGCATTCCAATGTCACCATACCCCACTGTTTCTTTCCTAAATTTCACATTTCTGAAGTTTCTGTGACTGATTCTCCCAGCCATACTATAGGCAGTAGGATGGAGCAGTTGTTAAATGTATGGGCACAGTAGTTAAACTGCTAAGATTTTAATCCAGTCTCCAATGTGTCCACATCTGAGAAATGGAGGTGACAGTAAGATCTAGTCTTTGGAGTCATTGTAAGGATTTACTAGTTCATACATATACAGCTTTTAAACACAGTGCCCAGCACATTGAAAGATAAGCTCAATAAATATAAATGCAGTCAAGAAGAAACGGGAGTAACCTAACCTAACTAGTCAGTCTCATGGGAGGCATTTGGAAAAAAAAAGAGCTACCATTACAGACTTCACAGGAATCCTGGGCCACCTCAGGCTCAACCATAAAGAATATGAAGAGGAACTAACTAGTAAAAAGTTGTATTTTACCCAAAAACTTGTCCTGATTTACTACCACATTAATAAGAAAATCTAAACACATGGATCACTCCAAAAACCTTCCTCAGACAATGCCTGGGATAAACTGATATTTCACCCTACCAATGAGAAACAGAATACAGATTAAGTACAAAAAGCAATTAGGACAAGTACATTTGTTAAAGCCTTTCAGTACCAAAGCTAAGATCAGAAGTTAATATTCCCTTCCACTAATCCTGTGGACAAAATGGTGGAATTCATACTTGCAAAACCACCTGCACCTGGAAATACTATGAAAATATATCAAACCACAGACCAGTCAATAAAAACAATATGAAGGTGGAACTTATCTGGCTCATTCTTTCTAACATATATTCAAAATTATTTTTAGCTTTTACTGAGAAAAATGACATTGTTGGTGTATACACTCACACACACGTGCATACACACACACACACAAACACACACACACACCAGGAGTAGAAAAGTTACCCAATTACAGTGTTGAAGTAGTTCCCCTAGGATATCACCTCTTTTCCATATTTTTCACAATTCCAATGTTATATTTAAGGTTCTACTGGAAAATTCTTTGTTTTCTTTTATCTTTCTTCTGGCACAAAATGATCATCTTACTTTAACTGCCACAATCCAAGCTTGTGAAATACAGGGGAAAGAAAAATGAATAAACTGCTGTGCTTCCATTTTTTAATATCACTTGTGCGGGCAGGAAGTCCCAGACACAAGCCACAAGGAAGTGTCACAGAGACAAAACAATTCATTTAGGACTTATTTTGAAGCATGTTGTTTTATTTTATCTCCCAAAGGTTGTTTAGTCATTGTATCATAATAATTGATACAAAATTCTTTTCAAATTGGGGAAAAATTAGAACGGAATGGACTAGTTTAGAATAGAGCAGTGTGACTCAGAAGGCAGTTCTATCACTCCATTACTCAAACAATGTGGCCATCTGAGTGTCTTTGGCTTCCTCGGTAGCAGAGTAAGATGAATATACATCTGTTAAAATCCTTGATATGAGATATGGCATCTTTCCTAGTCAAACATAACTTCACCAAAGCCTACTTCTTCCACATACTTTAGAATAGGAAGGATAATATTTTTAGAGAAGTTGAGAGTTTCTAGAATTTATCACTAAAAGTGAGTTACATGCACTGAAAATAATCCCTAGGAAAAGTTTCAATGTTGACTTCTTCCCAATAGTTTTCATCTGGACTCCTGAATCTGAGGTGAAAGCAACTGGGATTCCACAAATATGACTATGGAATTACTGAATAAATGAGGTGCCGATGAAGAACAATTTAAAGAATGAAAAATCCAGTCACTTATAAAAATCTGTGTGATTCAGTCTACGGGAAAAAAGGAAGAAATGTGATATTAGTTTAATGAGATGTAGATAAAATATTTTAAATTGGCCCAAAGTGCTCAGGTTGAATTATCTTGAATAATAAAGGATTAAATTTCCCAGAAAATCTTTGTCCCAAAGTAGAATAATTTTCTAGTTCACACTTCTGATGCTTTATAAAATAAAACCAAAAGAGCATTTATCTACTTTTCCTCTTAGAATAGAATAGTATCGAAAAATAAAAACAGAGCCTTAGCAGAATTAGGTTTGGAAATGTAAATGACAAACCCAAAAACTCGCTGAAGGAAGGGAAATTGGGAAATTTTATTCCTTATAACAGAGCTCCAGTGCTCAAGAAGAAAGAATAAAGCTCTTTTCTGTGAGCTATAGGGATATATTTCTGTACGATGTCCTACTCCTACATAGTAACTGTTGATCCGTATTTTTAACAACACCCATGCTGTCTCTGATGATAAAAATGAGGGAGTTTAAACTGTATTTCCATGAAACATAATCCATTTTTTGAGAAATGCTAACTTTAGTAACTTATTTTCCTCTTGATGCAGAAGAAAATCAGATGGAACCATCCTGAGCTGTCTCAAAATCTACTCAAATTCAGTTTATCTTCTTGACTTGAATCTATTTGTTTTTCTTTACAAATTTAAACAATACATATTCACCTCATTTCATATTCCATGAGTTGGAGTAGATTGCCCACTCTCAACAAGAAGGTTCACACAGTCTTAACTCTGGAACTCTATTTCACAGTTCCTAACATTCAATAAGCACTGTGCTCACACACCTGAAAGTTTTTTCCTACCTTAATTAACGTTAGCACTAATCTATAGCACTGAAATGCCTCTGCATTATGTGACTCTTTATCAAGGTCCCTCATAGTGGCTTTTCTGAAGGTCTTTTATGACCCACACAGTCAATATATAAGTCAAGAGAACTGTGGAGGGAAAGGAAGAATCAGGTTTTAAATGGTGGAACTCAAGAAGAGGGGTCTGTGCATACTTAACTTTATCAAAGTGGCACTGCAATGAAACATATAAGGATTGCTGCTCTTGGAGAAAAAGGGTCCTAATCATTTCCTTGTTTTTCAAGTGTTAGCAGAATTAAAGAAGTGAGCCTTTCTGGGTGGGAAAGGGGAGCAGGAGCTGAGATGAGGGAAATAAGGTGAGGGTGAAATGGGGATATCTTCAACTGTCAACAATAAAAACAGAAAGAGAGAGAGAGAGAGAGAGAGAGAGAAAGACTTTATATCATGAGCCACTGACCAGATAGCACTGAGGCTATGAGGGCTGATGCTTCTGAAACTATTCCAGTTTATCAGATAATAAGCTGGGATCAAAAGTTACGTGGCCCAATATAACATTTTCCTCCGGGAAATTTTGTTGTTGTATTGTTAGACTTACAGTTACATTCAGGATGTTAAGATTTCTTGCTATACTTTTATGTTAATTGCAGTTTGATATACATTTTATTTATTATCGACATTTTATATATTCTGTGTTCTAGTTTTACACTGGATGGCATTTGAATGCACTTCAGGGAACTGTACATTTTTTCTCCCCATTTTAAGAAACTATACACAGGTCAGACTATAACAGCAATAGCTCAGAAACCTGCAGATTGGAAAATTCAGCAAGGATGACTCTAAAAGAGCATGGAAATTTCATCCCCTTGCTATTCTGTTTGCTGACTGACTAGGATGATGGAATTAAAGAACACTGAAGCTAAAATATGGGAACATCAGCTCTAATTCCAGCTACCAGCAGTGTCTTTTAAAATCCTTAGCCTCTCTGAGCCTCAGTTGCCTCTTATGGGAAATGAGAGGCCAAACTAGGTCATGCATGGTAATTAGTTTCTTCCTTCACATCACTTCCAATCAATTGATAATTGCTGGTTGAAGTACTGTGTTAATAATAATTCTGAGGCTGATTCTGGTAAAAAGTAAGAGTATCATGTGTGATTTGCCAAGTCTTCCATAGGCACAAATGGGAGAGTAGCCATATGTATGCAAAGTATTTTTCTTATTTGACCTAAGGCATCACCAGGGTTTCTTTTTGTTACAATCTACAAAGAATCTCATACAACAAAGTATAAAATAAATTTTTTATACAAAATGCTTTATAGTAACAGTTTCCCTCAATAATACGTGATAGATAGATAGACAGATAGGCAGATTTTACATTTACTAATTCATTTGTGGGGGTTTTTTTTTGGGGGGGGGGGTAAGATCAATTCTGCTCTTTACAATACAATGTCAATAAAACCCAGAAAATAAATACACCAAATAACAGCAAAAAAATACACGGATAATGGCAGTCACTGATCAGGAATCATAAAAAACTCAGACTATTAAAATGATTATATTTCAATTATATTATCAGACCTGGCTGGTGTGGCTCAGTGAATTGAGTGCCGGCCTGCGAACCAAAGTATCGCAAGTTCAATTCCCCATCAGGGCACATGCCTGGTTTGTGGGCTAGGTCCCCAGTGTGGGGGTGCACCAGAGGCAAACACACATTGATGTTTCTCACCCTCTCTTTCTCCCTCTCTTACCATCTCTCTAAAAATAAATAAATACAATCTTTTAAAAAATATTATCAGAATATCCTAGGATTAAGAGAGGAAACTGGGAAAACTGTAATAGTATAATCAATAAAAAATACTTTTAAAAAATCAAAGAAAAGAAAAATAAGGTTAAAATTTTGTCAAATATATCTGTTCTTTCCTGAAGCTCTTTGGAATCCCCTCAGACTTGGTCTAAATGTATAAAATTGTCCAACCAATGTTCACATTCAGATCCACTTCAGAATGTTCAGCATACTAACATGTCATATTCCAAAAACTGATTAAATGATTGTTTTTCCTAAGACTAATTCAGGCAAGGACTGTCCCTTGATTTGCAGCCCTGCCATGTTTGATAGGACCAGATCCTAGTTTCCTCTAAGAGGCATGATCTGCCCCAGGCAGGTCAATTAAGAAGCCTTTCTTTTTCCCTGGTCAGTGTGGCTCAGGCTCAGCTGGTTGCAGCATCATCCTATAACCAAAAAGTTGGGAGCTTGATTCCCAGTCAAGGCACATGCCTGGGTTGAGGGTTTGATCCCTGGTCCAGGTGTGTATGGGAGGCAACTGATCACATCAATGTTTTTCTCTCTCCTTTCCTCTCTCTCGAGGCAATGGAAAAATGTCCTTGAGTGAGGATTTTTTAAAAGCCTTCCTTTAATTGTGGCACAACCAGTCCAATTCAATTGCTGCTGCTGTTTCTCCAGAACTTCTGCTGCAATAAATGTATCAAGTTGTTAAGCAATTTTCCACAAGTTGTGGTTTAAATAAATAGAGGGTGGGAGGTGGCATGGCTGGGGTGAGGGGAGTGATGGGGGGAAAACAGAGACAACTGTACTTGAACAACAATAAATAAATAAATAATTAAAAAAATTAAAATCCCAATGAAAAATAAATAAATAAAACCACTAATTAAGCACTCAAAAAAGATGGAAAAAATAAACAGGTACAATAAAATATTATAGTAAATATAATACTTCACTTAGAAAAGGAAGAAAACTATCCAATGGCTACTGTCATGTGTGATGTTCACTCTTTGATGTCAGTAGAAGGTAGTGCGTAGGTCCGGCATTTTTTTTTAAATAATCATCGCATGTATTTAGCATCTTATTGCAAAGTGAATTGTTAGAAATTAAAGCACCAAATCCTAGAGTAAAATAAACAAACAAACAAAATAGAAACAGACTCTTAAAGAGAACAGACTGCTGGCTGTCAGTGGGGAGAGGGCAGGGAGGCTGGGTAAAAGAAGTGAAGGGATTAGGAAAAAAAAAACCTCTTAGACAACTGTCTGGTGATTACTACAGGGAAAGGGGGGTGAGGCAGGTAGAACAAGACAAATGGGTAATAAATGATGATGGAAGAAAACTAGGCTTTGGGTGGTTAACACAATACAATATATAGTTAAAATACTATGGAATTATATACTTGAAACTGATATAATTCTATTAACAAATGTCATCCCAATAAATCAATAAAAATATTTTTAAAACCTCAATTCAAATAACATTTCTTCTACTCTAACTGTATACTCATTATGAAAGGCAAGAAAAGGGTAAACAGAACAAATAGAGACAGCAAGACAAATGAGTATATGTTCTCCTGGATTTTATAATATAGTTTTTCAGTTAAGACATATACATTTTAAAAGCATAAAAAAACAAACTCAATTAATGACTGGACCCCATTTGGAAGAGGTAAGGCTTAGGTCTCCTTAAAAAGCAAGATATGTTCAGGTAGGTTAATGGATAAACTTCTAAGTACAATCCGAGTTTTTCCAAGCACTGTTAGTATTGTGGACATAGATAAGAACTCATTAGTAGAAATAACCTGAACTTCTTAGCCCCAACAACTTACTGCCAGGCTTCCTTCCTTAAGGATTTCTGTAAATACTCAAAAAGAGTCAATATCATTCATTCCTGACTTCCATCTGGGATCACTTCTCCAGTGTAAAATAAAGTTGCATCATTGTCCCTGCTGCTGGGCCCTCAGGGCAAAGACTATAGGGATGTGGCACTCCAACAGGTGCCTACCCCTCAAGAGTCACAGTGGCCCTGTACTCCCTGGAGTCCTCCTGAGCCCAAATGATACTGACAAGTGATTGGTGCAATGGAGCTTTCTTTCCCCTCTATAGCAACTTGTTTCAACTAAGCACCAACACCATACTCATGAAAACAGCTCCTACAGCCTGTCTGCACCCTCTTTATGGCACCAGGAATGCCAATATAAAAGACAAGCAGCATGCTCTAATGACTATCCCAAGCTAGCTCCCAGTAGGCTTTGCAACTCCTCCAGCCTCAGCCTAGAGCTCACAAGCAAAACAACTCCTCATGACCTACGCACTTGTTCATCAGTAATGCTCAGACGTGGTTTAATCTCATGGGAACCCCAGCAGACAAAACTAAGCAAAGGTGCTAAGGCACTCAGGAGATTGGCTTACTTATGTTAGAAGACTTGCAGTGATGATTGTGGCACACCAGGCTGACCAAATAAAATGAGTTCTGTGGCAAATGGTTTTTAATTAATAATTGCTGGCATGGCTTGAGCCCTGATCACTTGGTGCAAAATGCTTCATGCAGGTCCTATCATTACTGTTTTTAAAATGAGAAACTGAAGTTTAGAAAAATTAATTTGTCAAGACCATTCATCTGGTTTGTGGCATATAAAACCATGTTCAGCTGATGCCAGAGTCCCTGTATTTGAGCACTAGACTGTACCAGAGTTGTGAGGGACACACTGAAGGGTTGTGAACAAGTGAGTGATGGCACAAGGAGAGCAGTGCTGTAAAAACCTGGAACACTGGGAACAATGTGCAGGAGAGACCAGAGGGGTAAGAAACTGATTTAAAAATATATACTTTAAAGGGAGCCATGTTGCTTGCATTTAGTGTGAAGTCTAAAAGTTCGTTCCAACGTATAGCAATACTTGTGCCTTCTCACAGAGAAAAGTTTTTATTAACTTCTAAAATTCAAGCACAGGTAGGAAATCCTTTTTGGCTAATAACTAATCTCAGGAAGCCTCAGTGTTTTTCTCCAGTCCTTCAGCTCTATCTTCCTTCTTCTTTTTTTTATTGTTGTTCAAGTACAGCTGTTTCCATTTTCCCACCACCACTTTCCCCCACCCCACCCACCCCCACTTCCCACCCTTAATCCTACCCCCCCTTTGGCTTTTTCCATGGGTCCTTATATCTGCAAATGATACCTCAGACAAGAGTTTAACCCCCAAAATATATAAAGAACTCACACAACTTCACACCAGGAAGACAAACAATCCAATTAAAAATGGTCAAAGGACCTGAACAGACACTTCCCTAAGGAGGACATACAGAGGGCCCAGAGACACATGAAAGGATGCTTATCATCACTAGCCATCAGAGAGATGCAAATTAAAACCACAATGAGATACCACTTCACACCTGTGAGAACTGCCATCATAAACAAATCAACAAACAATAAGTGCTGGTGAGACTGTGGAGAAAAGAGAACCCTAGTGCACTGTTGGTGGGAATGAAGACTGGTACAGCCACTGTGGAGAACAGTATGGAATTTCCTCAGAAAACTGAAAATGGAACTGCCTTGTGACCTGGCAATTCTACTGCTGGGATCATACCCTAAGAACCCTAAAACACCAATCCAGAAGAACCTATGCACCCAAATGTTCATAGCAGCACAATTTACAATAGCCAAATGCTAGAAGCAACCTAACTGCCCTGCAGTAAATGAGTGGATCAAAAACTATGGTACATTTACACAATGGAATTCTAGGCAGCAGAAAGAAAGAAGGAGCTCCTCCCCTCATGACAGCATGGGTGGAACTGGAGAGCATTATGCTAAGGGAAATAAGCCAGGCAGTGAAAGACAAATACCATATGATCTCACCTATAAATGGAACTTAATCAATAAAACAAATGAGCATGTAAAATATAACCAGAAATGTAGGGAACTGCTTCTCGTGGCGTGGAATTGTAGCTCAGCCTCCATATGGAAAACCAGTGGGGAGCAAGTGGCATGCAGGACCACACCCATGGAGAGCTTTTCCCATGGGGAATCAGGCCTGCATTGTACCTACACTGCTATGAGACTTGCTTTTGCTAAAATTCCCTCACCCTGAATTAAGGCAACAAGGGCTTACTGCAACTTCCTAAAATCTGAGCTAGACCTCCCAAGAATGGAGTGTGACCAGTTCAACCACTTTTCCCCTTGGTCTGCAATATCCTTCTCTTTGAAGTAATTAGCAGCATTCTTTCCATTGTTATCTGTAAAAGGCAGTCCCCTGCCGTGAACCTGTACATAGTAAATGAGGACTACCCTCCATGTAATGTACCCAGAGAACAATAAAAGCCTGTCCAGGCAGGGACTGGGCTCTCTCACCCTCTAGCTCTCTCTTTCTCAGAGAGTGGCCATTCTGTCCCTTTTTCTCCACAGGACTTCTGTCATCCATGTGTATTTGTTTTCTAGCAGCCACAACATACATGGATCCTGCTGGCCAGGATCCACCACACAGAAACATTGAAATAACGAACAAACTGATGGTATGTGAAAACTTATGTCAGCTTCATTCAAAATCCTCAAAAGCTATAAATAAACTACATACTCCTCAAATGGATAATGGACAAGCAAAACGCACTACATACGTAGTGTCAAAAAGTACTCAGCAATAAAGAACAAACTGGATTGATACATACAACAAATGGATGAATCTCAAATGTTTTATGCTAAGCAAAAAAGCTAGAATCAAAAGGCTAAAGAGTATATGATTCCATTCATTTACATTACATTCTGGAAAAGGCAAAACAAATTAGTGGTTATGTGGTATTAAGGGTAGGAGAGGATTTGCCATTAAAGGAATAGCATAAGGGAATATTGGGAGAGGGATGTTGAAATACAATGTATCCTAATTGTGGCAATGGATATACGACTCCATGCACTTGCCAAAACTTATAGAACTTTATGCTTTAAAAAAGTAAAGTTTACTACATGAAAATTAAAATAAATTTTCAAATGAAAAAGAAATGTGTCTCCTACAAATAAACATGAGGCAAAAGCTTTACATTTTTAAATGTTATAAATCAATGAAACATCATTTCACAGGGTACCATCTACAAAGAAGATAATGTCACTGAGTATTTAAACCACAAACTAGGCTATAATTCTTCAAAAAATAAATATAAAGCATAAAAATGTGCTTAATAAAAGTACAAGTAGTTGGCCAAATGTTGTTTACCACTTGTGAATATCTATAAAATGTTAACAGATTTTTATGCCTTTCGTAAATAAAGTGGAGTAATTTAGTGCAAAATTACCTTCCTGGAAGAACTGTCAAACTTTGCACTTTGACTTCCTGTTATGTTAAATTTGGAAATAAAGCCTCTATGACCACCCCAAGTGGGCAATTTACTATGACATTACTGTTTCCTAACACGAGTGAAAGAGGTGGCCTGGGAGGATAACTACGGGGGTTTTAATGCACTCTCTGAAACACTTTGGCCATCTTCCAGAAAGAATACTTTAATATCAACCAGAAATCAGGCTCAAAATTCCACTTCCTGAAAAAGATCATCAAAAACACATCTTAATTTAATTCATCAAACATTTGTTAAGTACTTACTATATGCCAAGCACTGTGCTAGGCACCAGGTAAACAGAGTTGAAAAACAACAAACTATTTGCTTTTAAAGAATCCACAGACTAGCAGGGGAAGAAGACATTAACAATTACAGTTGCATGCAGTAATTTCAGTGCAATGATAGAACTATATTCAGAGTCCAGGGATCACCAGAGGGACAAAGTGATAGTCTGAGTACCTAACAAAAAGGATATCAACCAGATCCTAGTTGGGCAGATTTCAGGCACTCGGTGATGGCTGCCATGCTATCAGGGACACATAGAGGCTGCACGGTGTGAGGAGCCCATTCCTGATATTTCCTACCACCTCCATTACAGTTTTGAGAACCCTGTGCATGGGATACCCATACTGAGGTATTTACCTCCTTGACTTGGACAATTTTCAAGATGATGAAATTAGCACAGAGGAGAGGAATAATATTCTAATAGCTCCCTTTTCTGGCAAGTAGAAAAAAGTCCTAAGCAGTGTATTCCCTCTCATTAAAACCTTAAATCCCTGTCATGCAAAAAGAGAAAAAGAGAGAGAAAGAAAGGCTCAAACCAAGTTCCTGCAAGCTAACCATCCTACACAAAATTGTGATGTGAAAGGTATAAATGTCCTACTTCCTCTGTGTGTTAGTTGTGGTCACACACAACGCAAAATTCCAATTCACTATTTCTAGTAAGGTTGAAGGTTACCTTAATGCTCTCACCATGAAGTAAAAGTAAGCATTCTAAAATGACAAGAGAATTCCTACATTTTTCTATGTCTTCAAGTCCGCTCCTAAAACTTCCAGCCCTAACAGGGAAAAATACACAGACCTTTTTCCTTCTCTTCTTTCTATACTATACATCAAAAATATTGACACCAGTTATCTACACCATGGTCAACTGGCAGGAAAGAAATCATCAGAAAGTGTTAAAAACAAAATGGTGGGAGAAAACCAGTGTCACATATATGAGTGGTAACACCATGTTTCGGAAATGGGAGAGATTTTCACAATGAGATATCACTTCACACCTGTCAGAATGGCTATTATCAATAAATCAACAAACAAGTGTCAGCAAAGATGTGGAGAAAAGGGAACAGTAGTGCACTGTTGGTAGAGTTGTAAATTGGTGCAGACACTGTAAAAACAGTATAGTTTTCTCAAAAAAATTAAGAATGGATCTGCCATACGACCCAGTGATTCTACTTCTTGGAATTTCTCTGAAAAATCCAAAGACACTAATTTGAAAGAATATATGTTTATTGCAATGTTATTTACAATAGCTAAAATCTGGAAGCAGCTCAAATGCCCAGTAGATTAGTGGATGAAAATGCTGTGGTAATTTATACAATAGAATATCACTCAGCTGTAAAAAAAAAAAAAAAAGAAGGAAATCTTAACTTTTGTGACAGCATGGATCAACTTGGAGAGTATTATTCTAAGTGAAATGAATCAGACAGA
Source organism: Anoura caudifer (assembly GCA_004027475.1). NCBI lineage: Eukaryota > Metazoa > Chordata > Mammalia > Chiroptera > Phyllostomidae > Anoura > Anoura caudifer. The sequence goes on along the minus strand of PVKU01004606.1, from coordinate 68,685 downwards.
GAAATATAAATATCGTGCCCCAGGATTTTACTTATGTGTGAAATCTAAAAATAAAATGAACAAACAAACAAAACAGAAACAAACTCATACAGACAGAACTTGATGGCTGCCAGGTGAAACAGGGATTGAGGTGATGGGTGAAAAAGGTAAAACAAATTAAGAAGTACAAATTGACAGTTATAAAAATAGTCACAGGATGCAAAGTACAGCTCGGAATATAATCAATAATATTGTAATAACCATGCATGGTGTCAGATGGGTTAGTACCCTGACTTACCCTAAATACTCTGTCAGGGTTAGAACCCCCTGACTTATCAGGTGGATCACTTTGTGAAGTATATAAATGTCTAATCACTATGTGTATGTCAACTATAATATTAAAATATGTACGTATAAAAAGAAACAGGAAAGGTTTTATAGCTAGAACATCAGGGTTCAGATACTATCTCTTCCACTCATCAGCTCTGTGGCCTGAGACAACTTACTGCACCTGTCTGAATTTCAGTATCCCAATCTGAAAAATACTGGCATAATTATTCTTGGAACTAAGGGCCATACAGGAGTGATTCTCATGCCTCCTGCAAGCCAGAACTCAGACTCTGCTCTGAGATTCTGTTTTCATTGGTCTAGGATGTGGCTTGGACAAAAATAAAAGCTCCCCAAGATATTCTACTATGTAGCTGGTGTGACAGCCACTGAATTACAATATTAGAAAGGACTCCCTAAAATTTCATTCAGTGCAACATTTAGCAATGTGTCTAAAAATACCATTTAACTGATACTATTATGCAAGTTGCATTTTTTTGAAAGAATGCTAGTAATTCAAAAGCTTAATTTGGCATTTACCTAAAATGCTTCACTGGACAAGCAAATCATCTTTATCATCAACATCTGAGAACTGTTCTAAGAGCTGAGAAATAGACATGTATAAATTATTAAAGTCAATTAATGTGTGCCAAGTATAACTGTATACTGCTTTAGATCAGGCACCATGATTTTTAAAAGTATTTCTAGTATCAAGTACACTGCATAGAACTCAATAAATACTTGTTAAATGAATGAAAAAAAGATAAATCATTTCTGTAAGAATTTACCAAAAGTGTCCTTGTCAAAAACTGGAATGCAGGGAAAGATTTTTATTGGAAAAATGAGTTTCAGTCAGCTGCCCACAATAAAACTACTATAATGAGCCCATAAGGAAGAAACCTGAACTTAGCTTTGAAGGGTAAACTAAGCAGACCTTGGCATTTCCAGTTAAATCTGTTGAATAATAGATGATCCTACCCCGATTCTTGGCCTCAGTCCCCACTATCCTCTAATCTTGTTACAGCAACAATCAACAGGAGACCAGCCTTTCTAAGCAAATTTCACCACTATTAGAATGATTATAAAAGTCTTGCTTTCTGAGCATTGTATACCTGCTTAACAGCTAATGAATGCACAGTATAAACCAAAGAAGAAAAAGGATTGACCAGTCTAGTTGGTCAGAGTATTGACAAGCAAATCATCTGTATCATCAACAACTGAGAACTGTTCTAAGAGCTGAGAAATAAGACATATGCATAAATGATTAAAGTTAATTAAAGGATTGGCCAACTAGATTGACCAATGGACCTGGGAGATAAATGGACCAACTGCCACCATACCATTTTATATTCTCCAAAATAACCTACATGATTACTGTAGAATTTAGATTAATGAAAATTTATTGCTGAGTTTATTGTTTTTTAACATCCTTTTTCGGAGCACCCAACAACTAAAATGATAAGTACCTTCAAACATGCAAGGATAAATACCACAAATATTTAGGCTGAATTACCCATTTCTATATTTGGAACTTAAATTATTCATTTACACTTTTGTATTTTTTGAAGAGGAGAATAGATAAACTACAAAGAAAGGAGATACTAACAAAGTCTCATTGTTATAGATTTAAAGGTTTTCAAGGTAAGCCAAAAGACCTCTTCAACAATAAATAATACATTTATTCTACAACCTAATTAATACTCACCAACTATGTTACTTAAAAAACAAAACACTACACCTAGGGAATGCAATTGAATGCAAGTTAAAGAAAGCATATTAATGAGTGAAAAATATTACAAAATTAGATTAGGAAAAGTACTTACAGAGAACAGTTTCTCTTCACAACTGTACTCAAATATTAAGAACAATGGGTGGTCCCTTTTAGTTGCTGGTTGTATCATAAATCAAATGTTTAAATTAGGGAGACAATGTGAGATTTCCGTGAGACCTCTGTCAGTAACATGTGTCAATAACATAAGGTATCAATTTTTCTTATTTGAATAGGAATGAGTATCTTCCTCTGTATGCAAATTATTACGCAAAACAATGAAATTCTAAACCCATAAACTTACCAATTTAATTAATTAAATTCTAAGTTAAAATTCAGTTATTCTCCAAATGATATCTTAAGGCTAATACTGATTTATTTACTCCTGCTTCCTTATTAAAAATAACAAACACCAGCCCTGGCTGGTGTAGCTCAGTGGATTGAGCACGGGCCTGCTAACCAAAGGATCACAGTTCGATTTCCAGTCAGAGCACATGCCTGGGTTGCAGGCCAGTTCCCAGCAGGGGACGCACGAGAGGCAACCACACACTGATATTTCTCTCCCTCTCTCTTTCCCTTCCCCTTCCCTCGAAAGATAAAATAAATAAAATCTTTTTAAAAAATTTAAAAAAATAAAAATAACAAACACCAGTTTGCCAATAATCAACAAAATAGGGCATGGCACTAGAATGTGAAAAGAAAATAGAACTTCTACATGTATTTCTTTTTTTTATCAAAAAATAGAAAAAGTGCCCCTGGGCCCTACAGGATATTTACTACATTAGTCCACATTACCAAGACAGGGAGTCATAGCAGCTCTACCTAATACATAGGAACAAACACAGGGAGGCTACCAAAATGAAGAGACAAAGAAACATGGATCAAATGAAAAAAACAGATCAAAACTCAAAAAAAAGAGCTAAACAAAATGGAGATAAGCAATCTATCAGATACAGAGTTCAAAACACTGCTTATAAGGATGCTCAAAGAACTTACTGAGGACTTCAACAGCATAAAAAAGATTCAGTCGGAAACAAAGAATACACTCTTTGAAATAAAGACCCATTTACAGGGAACAACAGTAGAGAAGATGAAGCTAAGAATCAAATCAGTGATTTAGAACATAGGGAGGCAAAGAACAACCAATCACAACAAGAAAAACAAATCCACAAAAAGTCAGGATAGTGTAATCAGCCTCTGGGACAGCTTCAAGAGGTCCAACACTCACATCATAGGGGTGCCAGAAAAAGAGAAAGAGCAAGAAATTGAAAAATTATTTGAAAAAATAATGAAAGAAAACTTCCCTAATTTAGTGTAGGAAATATACATACAAGCCCAGGAAGCACAGAGAGTCCCAAACAAGATGGAGAGTATCAAACAAGAGAGTCCCAACAAGTCCAAGATATGGCATAATTAAAATGACAAAGGTTAAACATAAAGAAAGAATCTTAAAAGCAGCAAGAGAAAAGCAGTTAGCTACCAACAGGGGAGTTCCCAAAAGACTGTCAGCTGATTTCTCAAAGGAAACTTTGCAGGCTAGAAGGGATTGGCAAGAAATATTCAAAGTCATGAAAAGCAGGAACCTACAGCCAAGATTGCTCTACCCAGCAAAGCTATCATTTAGAATCTAAGGGCAGATAAAGAGCTTCCCAGGCAAGAAAAATCTAAAGGAATTTATCACCAAACCATTATTATGTAAAAGGTTAAAGGGATTTATTTAAGAAAAAGAAGATCAAAACTATGAAAAATAAAATGGCAATAAATACATATCTATCAACAATTGAATCTAAAACACAAAATAATCAAACAAGAAGAACAGAGACCGAATCATGGATACAGACAGCATTTTGATGGTTGTCAGATGGAAGAGGGATGTGGGGTAATGGGTGAAGAAGTGAGGGGATTAAAAAGTATAAATAGGTAGTTACAGAATAGCCATGGGGATGTGAAGTACAGTATAGGAAATGGAGTAGCCAAAGAACTTACACACATGATCCATAGACATGAACAACGGTGTGGGGATTGCCTGAGAGGGTGTGAAGGGTTGCTGGGTGGAAGGGAGCAAAGGGGGAAAAATTGGAACAACTGTAATAGTATAATCAATAAAATATAATTAAAAATAAAAATATATAAATGAAAAAATACAAAGAAATTAAGGTTTACTGATATTTTACAGATTACAATGGCTCACTATTTGTCTCTATGTGAACTGTAAATAAGAAAGGCAGATTACATGAGATAGGTAGAAGGAAGTGGAAGTTGATGGTGAAGCCCTCATTCATCTCCTGGCTTGTAGCACATTGTAAAGTAACATATTGTGTGTAACCACAAGGAGAAAATTTACTCATTATATTTCCTAGTTGTATTTAACAAAATAGAAAAATAGAAAAAAATCTTTCAAAGAAACAATGAATTGACAGTTATACTAATAACATAGGCACAAACAAAAGATAGAATTGTCACCTCTGTTCCTATGTGAGTTCTTCCTCATCCATAATACAATCAGACCTGACAAGAAGTCAGGCAAAAAAATTAATATCACTAAAACATGTATTTCAATCCACCATCATTAATGGTAAAAATCACCTGGAGTATATAGAGTAGCTGGAGACACCATGTAATGACAATAAAAAGCTACTGTGATTAGCAAATATTTTTACATAAAATGTTGCTTATTTCATCTTTATCCCATTTTTCATTATTATTCATATATGTTATAATGTGCCCATTTCTACATTAGTTCAGTAGTATGTGTATATATAATTCAGAGTGAAAAGGGAGTCCAGACTTTCTTATTATCCAAGCCCCACTGCCCTCTCCCAGCCCCCACACCATGATTGGCAGGAGTCAGAAAGCCCCAAAGCTCTACACGCCATCTCCCCTACCACAGTCACAGCCTTACAACTTTGGAAACCATGAAGAAAAGTTCCATCAATCTCTCTGTCACCAAAGGAAACCCAAACTTCCAGGGTTGTCCTTCACCAGTAGATCTCTCTGATATATGTGGTCCCTAATCTCATCCTACTTTCTTGCCCACCATCAAAGTTCAGATCCATTACACTATGTCCTCTAAAGATGACAAAATACCTCATATGTTCCATCTTCTCCTGAATAATGTTACTACCTTTTTGTTTTAATTAAAACCCAACTAGAACAAGGAGTAATTTCAGGAAAATGACCACATAGGAATTTCTAGCACCCACTGCCTCCCAGAAACATCATTAATGAAAACAGTGAACTAGAATATAGTTCATTTGAAATCATCTGAAGGAACAAAAGAAAAAAAGAATTTTAAAATGTTAAGAAAGTCTATATGAATTATGCTATATTATTAAAATAAATAATTTATACAAGAATCTCAGAAGAAGAGAGAGAGAGGAGCAGAAAACTTACTTAAAGATATAATTGCTAATAACTTACCAAATATGGGAAGAGATTTGGATATCAAAGTTTATGTAGCTAATAGATAAACCCAAAATTTTTACCCAAAATAGTCCTCTCCATGACACATTAAAATAAAACTATCTAAAATTGAAGACAAAGAATTTTCTAAGTAACAAGAGAAAAAAGAAAACACTCACATATAAGAAAACCCCCATATGGCTATCAGATATTTCAGCAGAAACCTTGCAGGCAAGGAGTGAATGGGAATGATATATTCGAAGCGCTGTGCCACCCAAGAATACTTCACATAGCAGTGTTGTCATTCAGAAACAGATGATAAGGACTTTCCCAAAGAAAACTAGTTATCCATCAGCTGAACCTTGAAAGGTATGTAAGGTTTCTATTGTCACCTGATGAATAGAGGTCAGGGATGGTGCTAAAATCTTACAGCGCACAGAACAGCCCTCACAATATACAATTATCCAACACTAAATGTCAATAATACTGAGGTTGAGAAACCCCGTACTGATAAAAAAGATACTCCTCTGTCTCACTGAGAGTGGTCCATGACTATCATATGTTAATTAGAAATGCTTTTGGGGGGGGGGCTAACAAAAGCTAAAAAAATTGGTAGTTTATTTTCCTGAAATTAAATTTGTAAGGATAACTGCCCATAGTTCAACAGCATCAAAAGCTCATTGCTCCAAGGTCACAGGATGGCTCCTACATGTACAGGTATTACTACTACATTCAAGAATGAATGTAGGAATAGAGGAGAAAGCATTAGCACTGGCCATACCTGTACCTTTTATCAGGAAAGCAAAAGGTAACATCCCAGGGGCCAATATACCTTTAAGGGACTCTGTAGACAATTTAAAAAGTGGTACTTGTTTCTTTATGTGACCCACCAATCACACATTCTGCTTTACATTACACTATGATTAGATACAAAGTTAGGGAGTAAACAAAAGAAACTGGTAAGCCAAGTATCTCTTCTTTAATTATAAAGAGACAAATTAAGAAGCTATCAATTAGAGATTAATATAAGAAAAAATCTTAGAACCCCTCTTCAAGGGAAACTTGGGAAAGCAGTTTAATTACAGAGAAAAACCTTGGTTGTTGGCAGGAAAAGCCACTCTTGACTAAACAGCTAGGGTTCTTCAGTGATATTACAGCCTTGATAAAGGAAATTCAATATATGTCAAAGCTCACAGATGTATGTTAGAAGCCATAGGCATAATGCTTTTTGAATCTCCACAAAGCCATCCCATCTGGTGGTATAAATTCAAGACTCTTTGACTTGCAGTTAAAATGAAAGGAGCATGTTTGTAATCCAGTGCACAGACAGTAGACCCCTCTTCCTCTAGAGAAGCACATGTTCTAACCAGTTTAACATACTTTAGTTTAGATTTCTGCCTGATACACTAATATGGACCCCACTGAACTTATCAACCCTGGTAGATGTAAGATGTTCAGATTTTTCAATGGTTCTAAATAGACAACCTCTGACATTTCTGCTGAAAATATATGTATAGCAGCAAGTAGGGAGAGGAAAGAAGGCTTTTATTAAGGAGATAATGATAAGCCAGCAAGACAAAAATTCACCAGAATAGGTGAGATTTGGAACTAATAGAAGCCTCCCAGCTCTTTTTCATTAAGCACATCTAGAGGTAAAAGCTATAGTTACCAGTAATTTCATACCATAAACTTTAATTTATCATCATAAACTTTAACTTCTCATCTTAATACTTTCCAAATAAAATTTTGATTAGACTAACATTCAACAGCTGATTAAAGTATAGTTTTGGAATATTAAACTATTTTCAAACTTTTGAGGGTTGTTGAAATTTGAGGTTCAAATATTGGGTTCAAAAAATATTCTTTCCATGACAAAAGGGCTTACGACGTACTGTGCATATATTGCGGATTTGCTTCCAGACAACACCAAGGAATCCAGTGTCTCGATAAAGTCATAATTTTTTTTCCTGAGGGAGGGTCTTGCCTTAAATTTGTAAAAAACACAGCATCTTTGAAGTGCAATATAGCAAAACACAGTGAAATGAGATGTGTCTATTTCATAGATCATTTTATGCTCTTTAAAATGTATATAGTTACCATCATAATAAGTAGGATAAAGGGGCAATTTATTTTGGGGATTTGGGGCTATGAATAGGTAACGGAGCAAATATGAGATGCACATTAATTAATGGGGACCTGATGTATTTCTGTTGCCTTTCATTATATTATTATGTCATTTGCCCACAATGATAAATGTAGAGTTTCCTTGCTCTATTTAATCTCCTAAATATGCATCAACTATTTAAAGGGACCTAAAAGTTTATGTCTAGGGCTTCTGTACATAAGATCTGACCTTTTGTAAAAAACACTCACTACATACACAAATACATAAAATATTTTTCACATATGTTTAAAGTTGCAGGGCTGCAAAGGTGGCTCTTTTGATGAGCTGTTGAAGTTAATTCAATAGATATTCATTACGTCAGTACCTAAAATACTGCACATTGTGGGTGGGAGGAATACATGTTATAATCCTAGCCATGTTCATAAGATAGTAAAAGACCATTTTTTTATAACTAAGGTAAACTTTGATACACTTGAGTCTTTATATGAACGGTATATATGTTAGAGTTACTGACGGTTCAACATTTGCTAATGAGTGCCAAGGGCAATCAGGAAGATGAAGATAATCTGGAATACATAAAAAAAAAAAAAAAAAAAAAAAAAAACATTTCATGAGTAATGAAGTCCAGAAACTGGTCTTAGATAATTGGCATGATTTGGGTAGGGGGCAAAGCAAATTCTGCAACGAAAGCCAATTACTCATTTTCAATTTTAAAGGGAAATCCTTAAGAGGCTGCTTCTATGTTCACTTTTTTTCCCCTCTTAACTTTTTAGAGACTCAAGTGAGTTAGCAGAAGTCACTAAGAAGAATCATACCAAACACTAGAATCCTAAAACGTCGCTGTTTGGGGATACCAGATAAAACCATTAATCTGACATCAAGCCCCCATTGCTGCAGTTCTTATGAGTGCCTCTCCTTTGTGCACACCTCCCAGAGCTCATAATTTCATGAAGCAATTAATTCCCCTTTGTTTCAGAATGTTATGGAGATGAATTGGAAGTCTGCAAATTATTTTAAGTATGCAGACAAATATTTTGATTTCCTGTCCATAAAAACACTAAATATTCAAGGGGAAATGTCTGCATAACAATAACAAAACTGTCATATAATTTTTAGATTTTGAAGCTAGACAATCTGTAAAGAGGCTAAAACATAGACTTGCCTAAGGTCACAAAGCAATTTAGAGTCAAAACCTGGTCTAGAAAGTCAATCTCCTGCTTCTTAAGATCTTTCCAGCATGCATTAACTTTCCCTCTCATCCAAAGGACTCTATTTTGTGCTGCACATCAAGAACTAGATGCTTTGTTTCACAGTCTTCTGAAAACAAAAAAGAAAAGTTTAACAATCTCTTGAGATTTATTTCCCTTCCTCTGTGCACTACAATTCTTTCCAGTAAAGCAAGGTCTACAGCTACTTTATGTGGCTCTAAAAATTGTGAGAGGTTAATTGGAAGATCTATGAAGCTTTAGCTAAAAATACCATCCCCTCCACAAACCAACACCATCGCCCCTGCAGTCTTTCATATTTAAAAAAGTACATTTTAACTTCTGTCATTGTGCACTCTCTGCCTATGGAAATTACATGCAAAACATACGTATAAAAATTCTACAGTTTTACCATTTCTATATAAGAACTTTCAAAGGAGAATCTGCAAACATTGGGTGCTTTGTAGATTTGAAAACACTCACTCAGAAATGGCATCTTCAACCCTGCCTGACATGTGAACCCCTGTCCATCAATCATTGCCCTACTCCCTTGTTATCTTTTCCTTTCTGGTGGGACCAATTAGAACAATATTGCTATCCAACTGTGAGCTTATCCATCATATTCACATGTTCACTGGAAGCTGTTTGGTGACTATTTTTATACCTAAAATTATTACATTAGTTTATTTAAACCATGTCCAATGGGGTGCAGTTGGAGGGAAAAAGGTCATCAAAAAGCCTTTGTCCACAGAAGCTGCTCCACCTACAGTTCATTAGAAGTAAATGTTAGGTTTTTTACACCAACTTTTTAATTAGTTTAAATTAAATATAGTTAAGGAACGGGAGTTTTTTGTCAGCTAGCCAACTCTGAAGTTTTCCAGGATGTTTTGTCTAGTTAATTCTTAAAATGTCTACTGAAAATAGTGCAATAGCTTCCAATATCAAAGGCTCCCTGCCAATACAGAACCCCAAGTACTGAATCTTGTTAGTCATAATGCACATATGGCGCACTGAAGAAAAGTTTTAATGAAATTGCATTTATCAATTTTGCAATCAATTTATTTTTATCAATATATCCTATTAATATTTTAAAGATTTAAAGCAATGTATGATAAATATATATCATACATAAGAATTAAAACAAGAATTAACTAAAAATCAACTAATGAATGTATGTCATAGAAATTATATCAGAAAATCTTAGCTTGTAAGCACTACAATAATTAAGCTCAACACTTAGTCATGAGCTTCCTAGCAACGCCACTCTCATCACCTGCTAAAATAGACCCATTTTACATTTTTTCTATATATATACATTCACGTGTAAATGCACCCATAAGGAGTTAGTGAGTTGTAATGGCAAAAGCATCAACCCTTCACAGAGTTGTGAAGTTGTATTTCTTACTTAGTTTTACTATATTTTTAATAAATTTTAACTTCTCTTATTTTATAATAAATTTAACTTTTCTTAAATTTGACCTTAACTTTTAATATATGAAATGATTTGTTTAAAAAATATAGAAGTATAATGTTCTCATTTATTTCTTCACATATTTGTTCAACAGGAAGATGAATGAAGCTAATTTGTTCAGGACCTAACCCAGCTTCGGATGTATTATGCTCTTTAATCCTCACAACAGTCCTGGGAAGGAACTCCCACCACGCACATTTTATGACTGAGGAAAGGAGAGTTTAGAGAGATTAGGTCATACTGATAAAGGGTAGAGTTGGGATTTAAACTCATTTGCCTAATTGTAAATTAATATTCTCTCAGAATATGGTCTCGTAACAAGTACTAACTGAGAATTTATTTGGTACCAAAACCCAACTTAAAACTAGAATAGTGCAGAATCAGACTAAAAACTAGAATATGGTCCTTGAATTGTGAGGCGTTTTCACTCCATTTAACCTCACTAACTTAACTAGAGGTATATCTTGGAATTCAATGATTAGTTAACAATAAATTGAAATATATAATCAGCCAGTAGGTATGTACTGTGTTCTACTAAATGAGAGCAGAATGCAAAGCATTGAATATAATGAATAAAACAAAAACAAACCACTTCTAACAGAGAACAGTGATGTTCACTAAAATCCAAGATGTAGACAATGCAGAGGTAAAAATAATCTGTAGGATTTAACTTTCCCCTCCAGACTACTGGAGAATGTCTGCTCCGCTAATGTCAGACCAGCTGTCTAAGTCAGGATTAATGCTCTAATACGAAGACCCACTAACTGATTCTTCACTCTTTGCACCATTAAATCTACAGAATTAAGATAAATCTACACTTGTGTAAAAGACATTGCTGTTTTGCTCCTAGTCATTATTTATATATTTATATATCACTTACTACCAGAAGCATATCGAGTGGCTTGTAAGGGTACAAAAAAATACAAACTAGCATAAATTAAAAGTTGTTTGAAAGAAACAAAAGATGAAGACAAAATGAGTTTTACGTTACTCTGGTAAGCCATATATGTGGCTCTTTTCAGTAGACAACTTGAAATAGGATAATTCATCACTTATAGGATTTACCATTTTCCAAAGGGTTTTTTCATTGCTTTAGATAAATACAGTTATCCTTGGTATTAAGATGTGTTAGTGATTTCTCCAAATAATCTTTAAAAATATATGCAAGCTAATAAACAACTATCTCTGTTTGTCAACCACATAATATATGCAACAATATTTTCATAGGTCTGGTTTTTATTGTTCTGGAAATAAAAGAAAAACTATTAAGTTATATTTTTATAATCTTCTGGATCTTCTAAGAGAACAGATTAATGTTTGTTTAACAAATTCACAGGCCCTCTCCTTTACCAGGCTCAAAGTACTGGGAGAACAAGAAAACTGAAACAGGTCCCTGAGGCTAGGTTCACCCTATTCAATAAAACTCTGAGCCAGAAGGAAAGGGAAGAAATAGAGGGAGCCTGAAGAGCCTAGGTTAGATAAAGAGCTTTCTGGGAGTTCATGGTGGAACAGGAGAAACTCTGTAGCTGCTACATGTGGGAGAGTTTGAAAATGAGAGAGTGAGAAAACTGTATTTAGGACCAATTTACTGTGTTATATACTTCTCCTTTGGCTATCTGATCAGAAAAAGTAGTAAAGATTTAAATTTCCTTTCAATTATTTTGCATGTTATTTTCTCGTTTCTTTGAATGTGAAATGTTACCAAAAGAAGGCCAAGAGATGACGAGCTTTATGTAGCTTACATTCTAATGACCTCAGTATAGAATAATAGCATATCAGGCCTCCTGTGGCTCCAGCCATCTGCCCCATTGTCTCACAGTGGACAAGAAGTGACTTCTCCATCTGGCCAGAATTTACTTATGCAAGAACAGTACCTTTTAACTTCTTTAAACTCCAGAAGTTTTCTTTTAAAAAGTGCAAAAAACATAATAGGGAAATTTGAACACCAAAAAGCAACCCCACAAAACATTCTTTTGAGGTGTCCCAAATCTTTGTAGAGACCAAGAACCTTTCAGTGATCCTTCACAGAGTAGTGATTTCTAGCCTTCTTCACAAATGTTCGTAAAGTTTGCACTATTATCTTTTCGTTATAAAAATCCATGTTTGTTTACTTAGAAACACTAGCTTAAAGGAAGAAGGAATAATACACTGGACAATTCTCCAACTCCCCATCCATTCTTTCTTGTTCCCCACCCCATTCTTCTGAACCAAGTCTGTGAGTGCAACTTTCCAAGCTCCAGGTAGCACCACCACTGGGGCAAGACTCATTGTCCCAGAACCACATTCACGCAGCAGGTTTGGCAGCAGCTGTGGTATCGCAGTGCCTGGTGGGGACATACCCTGCAGGGTCTCGAGTGTAACTTGGGGAGTGTGGAAGGAGAGCAGAAGTCTCACAGCCATGCAGGTAGAGTGTCCAGGCCTTTGCAGGAGAGCTTTAATATCCCTGTGGCCTCCGCGGTGCACTGAGGGCAGGAAGGGGGTATTTATATCATACACATAATGGAAATAATGTCATCTGGCCCGCTTATGTCACCACATTGTTTTGAAGATTTAAGGATGAAATGCAGAAAAAAAGCACTCAGAAATTGCAATGTACAAGCAAAAAATATACTCATAATTTGGGTATAGTATTCACTCTGACTATGAATAATTAAATTGCCATGCACTTAGGGAAGGTACTCCTAAAATTATATAACACCTTTGGAGACTCTGAACTGAAGCATAGGGAGTTTTAACGTTTTACACGCAGACATTGAATTTCATTTCCTTTATTTACATTCAGTCCTGTGCTCCATGACTGGAACTGCTTCTGAGCAGAAACATTCCCTTACATGGCACTTAGACCACACACGGGTCTTGGGCTCCACATCACCCTTTACGTCCATCTCCTTCTGCCTTGACAACATGCTACCATATACCTTTCCCACCCTCTCTTCTGGTGACAAAAGGGGACGTCCTTATATTCTTTTACCTTAATATTTGACTTCAATATTTGTTTGAATTGTATTGAAGGACTTCATTAAACATTAGCAAAAACAGACTATGACAAATTACCCTAAAGGAAAATGAGCAAAAGAGAAACAGTATTGAAGAAAATCTTAAATATTATAGGAAAAGATAGAAAAAGACAAACTTTAATCCCAAGGGTCTTGCTATATGTTTTGATAAAGAAATATAAAGAGATTTCTTTAATGTGACATAAAGAAATATAAGAGGTTTTATTTATTTCTGACTAAAACACTGAGAATGATAAAATAGGAAATAATGCCTGTGACTTATTAATTACCTGATTGATACTAAATTATCTAAGGAATCTGGCTACAGTATTGACATAAAATCCGCATAATGTTAACCTCAAAGCAAACCATAAACATTTTTTGTTCATTCAAGACTGCTCAAAACCATAAAATCTTCACAAGGCTTAGGCGTTTTCTCAGACTTTATTCCAAAGCATCCACTCTACCTACCTGTGCACCTTTAAGTCATCAAAGTTCTGACCTACAACAGGAAGCCCATTAGCTAAATCAGCATGGGAGGCAGGCACGGCTATCAAACAGCAGCTCACTTCAGTGCAGTAAAATACAGAAAATCCTCCGTAAAATGGAAGGCAGCATGGACAGCTGTAGGATACATGCTTGTTTTGAAATATGCCCTAGGAATCCTAGTGCTATGCAGTACTACACAGAGTTAACTTTTGGCATGGCAAGAGTAATTCCCCAAAATCTTAACATATTCCTGAACAATACTGGCCACGGTTATTTTGAACTAGTATGACTAAGCCAGCTGTTGCATTCTAATATCCATATTACAATAATAATTCTCACCTCTAAGATGTTAGTCAAGCAGGATTCTGATTACTAACTCAAATAATAGTATAGGGAGAGATCATCAAGTATCCACAAAAAAATTGTTTACAGCCACTATAGTTATTCAGCTTTTTTCTAGAGAAAGCCTACCCCATGGGCCAATGTTTCTTTGGCATTTCCTTTATTACTATATAACTTAAAAGTTCATTTCACACTCAGAAGGCACATAATAGGCAAAGAACTAATATGCTGCAAAACTATCATAAGAATATAAATAAAAAATTCTATAAAATTTGGCTTATGTGCCCAAACATGTCAAAAACATGATATACTATATCAGTTATTCATCAGCAACAAAAAAGGAAGTTGAAAGCATTATATTTTAATCTTATTTTTATCCATACCATATAGATTTTCTACTACCATATTTATCTTAAATGATACTTGTATGCAATATTTCCCCAAATATACATGTTATTAGTATCCTTTCCTTAAACATAAAAGAAATAATAGCAGTTTCCATATCTAAAAAATTTGTTTAATAAAAAACATGGCCAATTAAAGTTCCATCTCTAAAAGTAAATCTAATTCTTAACCTAGACTAATGATGTTTACAGGAATTTCTGTGCAGTTGGCCACCGGATGGCACATGCCTTCTAGACTACAACACAAGGAGAAAACTAATGAGAAAATTTAGGAGACTGTGAGGAGAGGAAGTATAAGGGACACCATAATAAGGAGCCATTTATAATCATTTTCTCCTACATGTAATTTAAAGCTGTGGACTGGGATCCAAATGGTGGCAGGGGACACACCTCCCACTAGGTGAGAATTGAGATAACAGTTCTAATAAAAGCAACACAGAACTAATTATTCCCATAAATTTCTTTCACAGTGTTAATACAAAACATCAGCACTGTGGTGCTGACAGCGGCAGGCAGGGAAGTGGTAGAAAATTTATTTTTTTGCTGTTGTCCAGCTGCCTTACAGGCTGTCTCATTTGCCAACTGTTTTGTTATTTATTTTTTCTATAACCAGTTATCCCCTTTATACCCCCTCCCCCTTGCAATCACCACACTGATGTCCATGTCCTTGATTCCTTTTTCCTTTTTGCTCAATCCCTCCACCCCCTAACCCCTCACTTCAGAGCTATCAGCCTGCTCTCTATTAGTTTGTCTTTATTTTGCTTGTTAGTTTGTTCATTAGGTTACACATGGAGTGAAATCAAATGGCATTTGTCTTTCCCTGAATGGCTTATTTCACTTAGCATAATGCTCTCCAGGTCCATCCATGCTGTGCAAAGGGCAAAATTTTCTTTTTTATGGCCAAGTAGTATTTCATTGTGTAAATGTCCCATAATTGTTTTATCCACTCATCTACTGATGGATATTTGGGCTGCTTCCATATCTTGGCTATTGTAAATAACTGGCTGCAATGAACATAGGGGTGCTTATGTTCTTTTGAATTAGTGTTTCAGGTTTTTTCAGAGAAATTCCCAGACATGGAATCACTGGGTCAAAAGGCAAATCCATTTTTAATTTTTTGAGGTATCTCCTTACTGCTTTCCACAGTGGCTGCACCAGTCTGCATTCCCACCAAAAGTGCATGAGGATTCCCCTTTCTCCACATCCCACCAGCATTTGTTTGTTAATGTATTGATGATGGCCATTCTGACCGGTGTAAGGCAGTATCTCATTGTGGTAGAAAATTTAGATCCAGAACTTCCCGTAAAGTTGAATTAGCACATAGGAATATCTATCTACACTGAGGAGTGCAAACAGAACTAGACAGAACTATGATGAAACAAGTCTGGGAGTCCAAACAGCAGGAAACACTTTTAGATTGTTATAACACAGATCCTAAATGATAAAGTTATGTTAACAATAAAAGCTAAGATTTTTAACATTTACATTAAATCCATTATCCATTGTAATCCCTCAGTAACCCATATGAATTAAATTATTTCTCTATTTTACAAACAAAGAAACAAAAGTTTTCAGGGGGACCTCAAAACTACATCTACTTTAAGGTCAAGGCCACATGCCTTGGTTTCTATTTCACAGCCCTTTCCAAAATATCAACCTGTATATATATATATATCCAGCTGTATTTGAAGTAACAGTGAATTTTTAAGACTTTTACTGTGATCAAAAGAATCAGAAAATTATCTAAAGGTAAGCCAACGTTAACTTGTAAATATGAATTATTCAGAAAGGAAATAAAATATATCCTAGGAAGACACAAAGTTCAAATTCCATTTGACTTAAAATTTAGTAGATACAATCATTAGTACAGTATTATCATTATTGTGATCATTATCACCTTGATAAAATTATCATCCCAACTATGTAATTTTATTGTTTTATTGTAAATGAATCGTTAGAGTGATAAATATTGTTTATGGTCAAATTTTTTAAATATCATTAACTACATAGAATTTTATCAGTATTTTTCATTAAATGTACACAGTTACCATATGAAGTTTCCTAGACTCAGATCAAAATCTTAAATCATTTTATTGATAATCAAATAAAATTTGCAGTTCTTGGCTAAGGCATGGAAGGCCCTCCATGCTCTGGCCCTCCTAACTTTTTCAACACCATTTCCTATCCTGTGATCCAAACATACTGAGTATTTTATGGTTTTCCACTTTTACAACTTGTTTCTTAAGGTTTGTTTGGGCTGGAACATCCTCTATCCCTCCCTATGAAAATGATATCTGATCTACAGGGCCTAATTTACATGCTGTATCCTTTATGGTGGCTCCCCTGGTCCTGTTGACTATAAGGATCTCTTCCTCCATTATAGCACCAACCAAAGTTTGTCTTATGTTTCCAATAATTGTCATACCTCCCAAATCACTATAAGCACCATGATAATAGAAATGGTTTCAAATTTCTGTATTTCACACAACACTTATTTTTTACCTTCAATCAAGTGTGTACTCAGTCTTCATGGTCTACAGAGTGACAAAAAGAATTTACATCCTGATTAAAATCATTAAATCTAATAAACATTTGAATACACACACCAAAACCTTCAATATGTCAATAATGATTTTAATTCTGTTGTGCTTGTCATTTGTAACTAATTTGTTCCCATATCTAATGACCTATTTTATCTCCAACAAATTTCCTGTACCAGTAGAAAGTATGAAATGTAATTCTTCCATATCTTGACTTACTTATAAACAAATTTTATAAATAACTAATTAAGAAATCAGAAACAAGCTTATATGCTCTCCTCCAGGACTTTTATGGTGTTGCAACTTATATTTAAGTCTTTTATCCACCTTGAGCTTATTTTTGTGTATGGTATAAATTGGTGGTCCAGTTTTCTTTTTTTTTTGCATGTAGCTGTCCAGATCAACACCATTTATTGAAGAGGCTGTTGTTACTCCATTTATGCTTCTACCCTCTTTCTCAAATATTAATTGACCACAGAGACATAGGTTTATTTCTGGGCACTCTATTCTGTTCCATTGATATACGTATCTGTTCTTATGCCAGTACCAGACTGCTTTGATTACTGATATGTACCCAAGAGCAAGGGACATAAAGGAAAGAATAAACAAATGGGATCTCATCAAAATAAAAAGCTTCTGCATGGCTAAAGAAAATATCAGCAAAATGAAAATAGAGCCAACCATATGGGAAAATATATTTGCCAGTGATACCTTGGACCAGGATTTGATCTCCAAAATATATAAAGAACTCACACAACTCCACTCCAGGAAGACAGACAACCCAATTAAAAAATGGGTAAAGGACCTAAACAGAAACTTCTCCAAGGAGAACATACAGAGGGCCCAGAGACATATGAAAGGATACTCAGCATCACTAGTCATCAGAGCGATGCAAATTAAAACCACAATGAGATACCACTTCACACCGGTCAGAATGGCCATCATAACCAAATCAACAAACAACAAGTGTTGGAGAGGTTGTAGAGAAAAGGGAACCCTAGTGTACTGTTGGTGGGAATGCAGACTGGTGCAGCCACTGTGGAAAACACTATGGAATTTCCTCAGAAAACTGAAAATGAAACTGTTTTTTGACCCAGCAATTCTACTGCTGGGATTATACCCTAAGAATCCTGAAACACCAATTCAGAAGAACCTATGTACCCCAATGTTCATAGAAGCACAATTCACAATAGCCAAGTGCTGGAAGCAGCCTAAGTGCCCATCAATAAATGAGTGGATCAAAAAACTATGGTACATTTACATGATGAAATACTACACAGCAGAAAGAAGGGACTTCTACCCTTCACAACAGCACAGATGGAACTGGAGAGCATTATGCTAAGTGAAATAAGCCAAGTGGTAAAAGACAAAATACCATATGATCTCACCTATAAGTGGAACCTAATCAACAAAATAAACAAGCAAGCAAAATCTATCCAGAGACATTGAAATTAACAACAAACTGACAGTAACTAGAGGGGGGGTAGGAAGGGGATAATAGGGGGAAAAGGAGGAAGGGTCATCAAGGAACATGTATAAATGACATATGGACAAAGCCAAAGGGGGGTTGGATCAAGGGTGGGAGGTGGGGATGGCTGGGGTGGAGGCAAGTGGTGAGGTGGAAAGTAGAGACAACTGTACTAAACAACAATATAAAATGTTTAAAAAATAAATAATTGTATACATGCATTTATTTTGGCATCTGGTATTGATTATGAGAATAACAAAATGAATAATTCACAGGAAAATAGTTCCATAAATCAAATCTTGTCTTCCTATGAATGGCACATCCTAACATCTGTAGAATGAAGATTTTAGGGCAATGATAATATTGAGATAATACTACTTTGCTTGTTTACTGTGGGAATCATTTTCAGATAGAAACCATTTAAGCACTAATAAATAATACACCATTCAATTATTTTTAAACAACCCCAAAGTTATATACACAAACAAGTGGATTTAAGTGTATGTGTGTAATTGCTATAGAATTTTACACCACCCTATTATTTACCAAAGTGGTGCTAATAATATGTAATATAATACTGCACAGGATATTATAAGGATATATTATTTGTTTTTTCTTTTCACACACTAAACCAACAGTCTAAATTTCAACTACTTAGAAAGGAACTTGAGAATTAAATTACAGAGAAATTTACAATTAAATTAAGAAACTCAATTAATAGTCTTTGTTAGTACACTAAATTGTGAAAGTTTATCTGGTAACACAACACTCAACTAACAAATGCTGTGTTTATTCAGATATAAAATTTTCATCTAGACTATTCCTAGGTCAAATAAAAGAATTTAAATAAAAAAATAAAAATACCCATTACTAGTGATCACATGTTAAAACAGTGACATCATGAATATGCAAAGCACAAAAGCCAGAGATTTTCAATTAAGGCAAAATTACATAACAAAAAATCTAAATAAAGTAAAACCTGAGGAAAAGGATCATCTTAAATCAGGATCTGAATTTTCAGAATAGATGCACCCTACAAAATCCCTACAGAAGGTCAGTTTGTTATATGCAATAAAACAAGAGCAAGAAATAACAGAAGAAATAAGGTTGTTCTTTGTTATAAAGATGAGGTTTTATTCATATACAAGAGAAAAAATACCTTAATGAGGACTGCTAAATCTAATGCACAACCCACTTACCATATAACTATGAGGAAAATTATGTTAAATTCTTTACACTTAATCTCTGCATCTGAAATCTTGCATATGGTGAATAAAACCAAATTTCCATCCATATAGCAGCATCAGTGTAGTTCAATATGAAAGTATATGTCCACACAAAATCTTGTACACTAGGTCTATAGTGACATTATTTAGGATGGACAAAAAGTAGAAACAATCTAACTCTCCACCAACAGGTAAATGGATGTTTTATCCATGCAATGGAATATTTCTTATCAATAAAAAATAATAAAGTACTGTATTTGTTACCACCACATGGTTACCCTCAAAAGCATGATATTCAGTGAAGGAAGCCAGACAGCAAAGTCTACATATTATATGATTCCCTTTATATGAAATGTGCAGAATAATCAAATCCATAAATACATAAGGTAGACCAGCGGCTGTCTGGGGCTCCAGGTGGGAACAGGGATTGACCACAAATGGTCATAGGAAATCGTTCTGGGGTGATGGAAATGTTCCAAAATGTGGATGTGATAATGGCTTGCACAGCTCGGTAAATGTATTAAAATAATTTCACTGCACACCTTAATGGGTAGATTTATGGTATATAAATTACACTGCAATAAAACTTTTAATATATATACTTCAAAAATTTGAAAACCAGTATCTCATAAAGCTAAACTAAATTTATGGCTCTCTATCTTCATTAACGAAGACACTATTTGATTATGCCTTTAAATAACATGTCAGAAAATGTTTAAAAATAAATTTATATACATTGCTTCAGTCAATCCTCACAAAACTATGTGAGGTAGGGGAAGGTATTATTGGACCCATTTTGCAAATGAGAAAACTGAGGCTCAGATACTAAATGACTTTATTTAAGATTCCATGTCTAATGGTGGGGAACTAGGAGTATTCTCCTACACCACAGTGTCTCTGTTCACATAACATGGAATAACAAGGACATTTAATAGAATAAATCTTAAATGAATTATCCAATTACTTAGGGTAATACTATAACATGTATCACCCTTACCTTCAAATCAAAAGATTTTTTCAATCTTTTATACATGCCTCTAGAGTAATTCTGTCATTAACTACAACTAAATTAAGCACCTTCTCATATTCATGGAAAATGTAAATAAGTATCAGCAAACTAATCGGTCCTCAGAAATTCAGAAACCAATGGAATTTTAATCTTTCTTTTGAAAGGGATCATATATGCCAACTGAGATACTTCAGAGTTATGATTCAAATTTTATTATTTTATAAAAATGACAGTGCAGTAGCTATATTCATAAAATTCCTTTTCTTAAATTAGGGACCTATCTAATGTACTAGTGTTTCTTCAGGGTTAAACAGAATATGTTAAGAGCCAACATGAACTAATAGACTAGCCACATTCTATTCTCACTAATGAAAAAGCACTTAAATTTACACAGGTAGTTTGTACTTTCAATCCCCTAAAAAATTTAAGAAGAATTAACAAGTAATTATAGAAATTATACATGATAGTATGAATTTTTAAATTATTATTATTAAAATAGTATCTTTCAACTTGCCCAAATTATTATTTTAAAGTATAGAACTGTACAAAAATTTTATAGCAATAAGCTTAATTGGTAACTAAATAGAGGTAATTTGTTAGGGCCCTGGACTCACAAGGCAGTTCCTGGTTCAAATCCCAGCTCTGCCTTTTCTAACTATGTGACTGGAAAGTAATTAAACCTGCGCCACACATGAAAATTGAAAGAATAGTAGTATCTACTTCATAGGAATTTTAGAAGGACTAAATGAACAAATACATATAATGCAATCAGAATGTTTCCTGCCACCAGACTTAACTATTATTATCTATTTTCTCGGAGCACAGGATATTTTTATAAGACACTAAAGTAAATGGCAAAATAGTTGGCCCTCCCCTCATTATTAATGGAGTATGGTGTTTATTGTTCAGGAGCTAATGAATCTCTGTTGAAGTAGAGACTGTCTTTTATCATTAGTTAATAATTAATAGTTTGCTGTTATTGTTTTTAAGAAAAGTATTTCCAATTCACTTACTATAAAATAGTGAGGAATGCCATTATTTTAATATCATAACAGATACAGTGTAAATGTAAATGACTCTGCTTCATAATGAAATAACATAACCTTTATATTATCATTTTGGTACATTGCCTGACAGCTCCTCTTCACTAAGGAAAATCTAGGGAGCAGAAGACAAAGAAGCCAAATTCTTTTCAATCATCTGAGTCAAAGCCATCAACAAAATCTATGGAGCATGCTACAGGGACTGATAAGAAAGACAAGGTCTTTCACTAGCACTAAAGTGAAAGGACTAAAAGTTTTGAGATACTACTGATACTTTGTAGGATACAAGGTATTATATACAACACTGAGGAATGTCAATATACAGCAGAAAGCTTTCTATCATAAATTCAGTCACAGATATCTTCCCTATAATTGTGATTTCATAGATAACTCATGAAGTTAATAAGTTAATTTCTTTCTACAACCCAGTACTTCAGTGGCGTTTTCATAGACCATCCTGCATCTGCTCTACCATCCTCGTAGATCATCTTAGAGAAGTAAACATACCTCAAGTACGATAATACATCAACTTCAGAAGACTAACCACAAAGGGCACCTTTCCACAGTCACATGGGGACCATGTTCACCTCTCTACACCTCATGGGCTTTGTATTTTTAGGTACATTAAGCACTCAATTTATATGACAACCCTTTCGGTTTCTTTAATAAACTGAGCATAGATTTCTTCTTAGATTGCTTACAAATATTAATAAGTTATGTTTTTCATCACCAAGTGAAAGAAGTCAATCAGATTAATAGGCTTTTCAGACAGGAATTTTCTCCTACTCCTCCTGAATTCTTCAGAGTGACATGAGGTGCTCTGCGTATTGTGTAAACTTAAAAAAAAAGTGTCTGCTGAACAAATAAATGTATTGATATTGGTGACATCAGAATAAACTCCTTTTTATATACCCAACACACGTGTGTGTGTGATATCTCTAGTATTGAGACAAACTGACATTGTGTGCATGCTAAGGACACAATGTCACTTTTTTGTTCCTATTTAAAAATGCACAGCTTGAATCTAATCAAAAATGTGAGAGAAACTCCAATTGAAGGACATTTTTTTAAGTAACTGGCCTTTACTCCTAAAAAACAGCAAGGACAAGTAACACAAAGAAAATGCGAGAGATTCTCCCAGATTAAAGGAGACTAAAGACACAGGAAAACTCAATGCAGTGTGTGGATTGGCTCCTGGACTGTAGAAAGATAAACTGCCATTATTGGGGGATAACTGACAGCATTTGAATATGTATAGACTCTGAACCAGATACTAGTACTACATCAGTGTTAAATTTTAAAAAGCCCTGAATTTGATAACTACATTGAGGTTATTCCGGACAATGTCCTTGTTCTTAGAAAATATGCAATGAAGTATTTAAGGATGGAGCATGGTGTTTCCAATTTACTCTCAAAAAGTTCAGAAAGAAAGAATAATAAAGTAATAGTATACAATGTAAACAATGAATCTGGGTAAAATTTATATAGGCAAAGAAGAGCTCCTTGTACTATTCCTGCAATTTTTTTTGTAATTTTGAAATTATATCAAAACTAGAAGTTACCCAAAAATACATCTCTCAAAAAGAAATAGAGGAGTGTTCTTTCTAAAATGATTACTCATTCAACCAAGGGGGGAAAAAAGGGTATATGATCTTTTAAATAGAAGTGATTTCTAATATAACATGAATTTCCTGATTTTATACTCCTTGGTAAAATTTATTTTGCAAAGGAATATATAATATTCTAGGTTAGTTTTACTACATTTAGGATGTTTCTTCAGATAAGTCACAAAGCAATAAATTTTTACATATATTTACGGTAGATATCTGTTGCTTTTGCCTGCCAGCATCTTTTAGTCCTTCTTCAGGAAACCACACTTCCCCCCCCTGAGCACACCACCCTCCCCTCACTTCATGTGATTGTATAAAGGCTGTCAATATTTTCACCGTATCTCTCTCTTCTAAGGGGTGGACACACGACCTAGGTTTACCAATCAGAACATCTTGGTCCAGGGTTTTACATGCACAGTCAGAGCCAATCAGAGTGCTCAGTAAGACTGATCTAGAGAAAAAAAGTAATCATCAGCTGATAAACAAGAACAATGTGAGACTGGGGTTCTTGGGAGCTTTTTTTTTTTTTTTTTTTTTTTTTTGCTACCTGGAGAAAGGTAAGCTAAAAACAGGGCCAACTCAAAGGAAAGCAAAAGCTTGTTTGGGCTGTATTCCCAGGATAGAGTCTTAGCTAATTCAGAAATAATATATGTGAAAAGTTTTTAAGTTTTTTATCAAATTCAAAACAAAAACCTGAGTATTAATTTAATGACTTATTACAAGCTTCTCCCCAGTATATCACATCAAGAAATGAGCCAATAACAGGACAGGACAGTATATGAGACAAAATTAACTTTACTATAATGATTGATGATGGTGTATATTATTGCCTCGGATTCATAAAACAGATACATACAAGCAATGTCAAGAACAAGACTTGGTACATAATGGGTGCTCAATTAATGTTGGCTGAAGGTTGTGGACACTCAGTTCTCACAAACAACTATTGTTATCAAAAGTGCAAGTGCCTACCAATAACTGATGAAGAATGCACACATTTTCCCTTTGAAATATATTCTAAATTTCAGACACAGGTCTTTTTCTGTCTTCTAATTAAGAGACCATTAATGCTGTTCTGGTTAGGAAAATCAGTAAATACTTAAAAAAGTTATCAGGTCTATGAAATTTGGGTCAAATGTCATTAATACAATCAGCTCTATTGAACGTTCTGTTACTTTCTCCCACCTTCACCTGTTTTCTCTCTGTGTGTGACTAACAGGATGTTCAGATGAACAGACAGATGGATGCCTACTTCTGGACACTTCATATTACTGTTATCATCTATCAACAAGCATTCAGCCCCAATTCGAGAACAGATTTTAACAGATAATAAAATTCTTCAATGAGTTTCTGATTCAATGCTTTTGTCATTGCAACAAAACTGCATGAAAGACGAAATGAAAGCTGTTTATGATGGCAGCTGCTGATGAGTGGGAAGAGTGTGTGGCAATTCTCTCCTTGATATTGAGATATATATTAATATATATAGATGAGTTTTTGCTTCTCTTACAAATACCATAAGTAAAATTTTCAACAGAATTTAAGTTAGTACATTCCCTTCATCATAACAGTTCCGGTAACAATTCTTCAATTTATACCTTTAAAGATAACTGAAGGATTCTGATTATACAGTATTTTCTAATATTTCAAGGAACCCTCTACAAATTTCCAAATACCTTTCATTATATTTTAGACAATGAATTTCTAAGTACTGCTTTGTTCAAAGACCAAATATATATATAATTTATTTACATTATTTATATCATTTATATTGTATATAAAATAATATATTGAAAATAAAATTATATATATAATGTATATATGTAAAATCATTGCTATACTTGCTAATTTTCTTCCTGGCTCTTAACACAACATACTGGGTGCTGGAGATACAAAAGCAGCTGAGGCATAGGTTAGGGAGGGAGACATCTGAACAAACAACAGCGGCATACATGACAGGAAACCTCTGTAATATAAGTATACACAAAAGAGCTGCTGGAGCACAGTTCAATAGAGAGGTGTTCTCTCTGGTGAGGAGGAAGAATCAAATAACTGCAAAGGGGTTGGGTGATCGGGTAGAAAAAAAGAGAATTCTTAATTCCATATGAAAGGACTAGAGTGTATTCTTAGTTTTACAAAATTGGATGCTTCTTCTCCTTAGCCAATGCTGTTCTGTGATTCTTTTTGATAGAAGGAAAATGCAGAAGAGTCTAGCTACTGAAGACTTAGTTTTTCTTAACTTTCTATCAAATATGGCAGCAAGAAATATCCATCTGCCTTGCCTCTGCTCTCCATCTGAAGGTAAGGTTCTTAAAGTACCCAAATGGTCTAAAGCCCTGAGTCTGGTATCATTCACTCTGTAATGAGCCAAGAGGTCATCTGCTACTCACAGCTGGCCACTGGGAACACGAGTTACCTTTCTGAGGTAAAGGGGAATAGAGAGAGGTGTTACATCCATTTTTATTGCTTACCAAAATGAAAATTATCCCTTCATGGTGCATTCCATTCATAACTCCCTACTTTGTGTTCTCTTCTGAGGGACAAGATGTTGCCTATTTTTTAATTGAAGTAAATGATTTATAATATTATATTAGTTTCAGATGTACAACATAGTGATTTGATATTTATATACATCACAAAGTGATCACCATGATAAATCTAGTTACCTTATATCACCATAAAAATTATTAGATCATTAATCATATCCTCTATGCTGTTTGATACTTCTCCATGGCTTATTTATTTTATAACTGGAAATCTGTACCCCTTAATCCCTTTTACTACTTCACCTAATCCCCCACTCTCCACACCTCTAGCAACTATCAGTTTGTTCTCTTTATCTATGAGTTTATTTGCTTGGTTTGGTTTGTTTTGGATGGTTTTTTTAGATCTCACAAAAAACTGAAACTGTAAGATATTTGTCTTTGTCTGTATTTGACTCAGCATAATACCTTTCAGGTCCATCTATGTTGTTGTAAATAGCAAAATTCCATTCTTTTTTATGGCTGGGAGTAACAGTCCCATGGGGTGTGCGTGTGTGTGTGTGTGTGTGTGTCTGTGTGTGTGTGTGTCCACCCTACATCTTCTTTATCCATTGATCTATCCATGGACACAGGTCACTTCTATATATCGGTTATTATAAATAATGCTACAATAAACATAAGGCTACATACATCTTTTCAAATTAGTGTTTTCATTGTCTTCAGATAAGTAACCAGAAATGGTTACTTATTGCTGGGTCATGTGGTAGTTCTATTTTAATTTTTTGAAGAACCTTCATATTGGCTGTTTTCCATAATGGCTGTACCAGTTTGCATTGCTACCAATGGTGCACAGGGGTTCCTTTCTCTCCACATCCTCACTAACGCTTCTATTTGTCTTTCTATTAGTAGTCATTCTGATAGGTGTGAGAGATTTATGGACACTTATATACTCCCCCATGTTGCATAGAGACATCATCCTGTTTTTTCAGAAGAAACTTGAATACCTTGGCATACATGAGAACTAGGGTCACCCTCTATTAATTACACAGCTGTGGGAGGGGGAGGGCAGTCATAGGCCCTAAGGAAGATACTTTACTGAAAATTCACATAGCATGAAACAAATGCATGAATGTTTCAGGACATGGAATGTTCAAAGACCATCAGGAAGTTCCATGTGGCCTGAACATAGAAGAAGAACAAGCAGACAATCATGTTGGAATATTAGGACTACCTTACACAGAGATTTACATTCTGCGATAAGATTATGGCAGCTTTATCCTGTCAGCAATGGGGAGCCTACAGCACTTTCAAAGCAGAGAAAAGAAGCAATACATTTAGATGATAATGATGGCAGCAACGTGGAAGATGGATTGAAAAAGAGAAGACCCTGAAAACAAGGGAAACAATTTAACTGGAGAAGCTTACTCAGCCTAAAGGAATGAGTTAACGTGGTACACTCAACTCTAGGATTTCTCTGCTTATGACACAGAATATGCTAGCTTGGCTTTATCTAGGCCAGTTAGAAAAAACATCATCTGATTGTATTTAAATTCCCTGGATCTGTCTACTCATTGATTTAAATCTCTCTATTAATGTAAGTACTGCACATAGGTTTCTTTAAAATCACACTTATCACTTCAGAAATTGAAAAACATCTATGAGCAACATAGTGATCAAAAAGGAAAATTAAAAAGCACTGTACTGTAAGGTTGGCCATAAAAAAGTATGAATCGAAAAATTAATGTTGATCTAGACAGCAGAGTTATCAGATATTGTTTTTTAAAAAATGCCAAAGGATTCCTAAGCAGCACATGAGCGGCCACCAAAGAGAATGCAATGAGAACTTAATTTAATGTCCCATCTGTAGGATATATTAGTTTTATTGTTTCCCAATATCCGTGAAGTCTGTCAAGCCTCTGTTATTTTACTGAGCTCTCAAGGCCACACAGAAGGCCACTCAGAGACTTCTGTTACTACCATAGCAACTTGCAGTGACTCCGAGTTATCTGAATTGCCTGAAATATTTTGTCTTATCTCACTCCAAATGCAGCAAGAAAGTGAGAACTTGGAAGACTCATTGAACATTGTTGAAAATTTGTTTAAGCACTTGTTTGCTCCCTCAAATTACCTGTTGTCTAAAACTTGCTTTTTCTAGATACAGCAAGTGTGGAAATACCTCTAAAGTTAATGAAACAGTGGGGAAATTTCGATTCATTGTAATAAAATCCTGAATTTTCAAGCAGTTTTAAATGGAAACAATAATACATAACATTTAAAATTGATTTAAGAGGGAGCACTAAATATCTGGTTTTAGGGAGGGCAAAGGATAAAAGAAGCAAGCAAGTATTTATTCTGGCATTTCATCTGGCTTACGGGCTGGAATTCAGGGAAGTGAGATACCTTTTTCAAAGAAGAAAAAACTCCTTTTACAAAATGGAAAGTAGACTTTGGAAATTGAAAGGAATCCTGTCCTAAAGATAAATCCCCCTGTAACCTAATTGGCGCGTAAGGAAATTGTGGCTACGGAGGCGATGGATGAGAGAAAACAATTGTATTCCCTAACAGGATGTTTCTGTTCTATAAATTGTGTTTTAAAATCCAAGAGTGAATGCACTGCTGTCATTTTTTCCCCATAAAATGAAAAAGCACTTTCACCAAACTGCATTTCTTCTTTTTTACTGAACTTATGGGGGTGACAGTGGTTAATAAAATTATATGTTTCGGGAATAAAATTCTATAACACATCATCTGCATATTGTATTGTGTTTCACTACCCCAAGACAAGCCTCCTTCCATCGCCATTTATCCCCTCCCCTTTCCCACTGGTAATCACCACACTGTTGTCTGTGTCTGTGAGTGTTTCTCTTTACTTAATCCCTTCTCCTTTTTCACCTGGCCACCGACCCCCTTCCCCTCTGACAGCTGTCAGTCTGTTTGTTCTCTGTATCTATGAGTCTGTTTTTATTTTGTTTGTTAGTTTATTTTGTTCCATAGATTCCACATATAAGTAAAATCATATGGTGCTTATATTTCTCTGACTGACTTATTTCACTTAGCATAACGTACTCAAGGGTAAGAGTTCCTTCTTTTTTACAGGTAAGCAGTATTCCATTGCGGCAATGTACCACAGCTTTTCTGTATCAACTCACCTGTTGATGGGCACTGGGACTGCTTCCAAATCTTGGCTATTCTACGTAACACTGCAGTGAACACAGGGGAGTATATATAAATCTGAATTAGTGTTTTGAGAGTCTTTGGATATGCAGGGTCTGGCACAAATAAGGCCTCTTTTTTATTATAAAATCTTTCATTACAAAATCATAAGCATGTAATTCTGTAACATAACACCACACTCAAGCATACTATATGACATTCTAACTGAAATATTCATAAATTCAAAAACACCCATATTATTGCCCTACCAACCACACTCAAGCAGGTGTTACTTCTGCCAGATCCCTGGACCCCATATTCCCAGAAGTGGAATTGCTGGTTCATAAGGCAGTTTTATTTTTTTGAAGTAACTCCATACTACTCCCCACAGCGGTTGCACCAATCTTCATTCCCACCGACACCAACAATACAAAAGGGTTCCCTTTTCTCCATCCTCACCAATGCTGGATGTTTGTTGATTTATTGATGATGGCCATTCTGACAGGTGTGAGATGATATCTCATTAAAATTTTAATTTGCATTTCTCTGATTATTAGTGACATTGAGCATCTTTTCATATGTCTATTGACCATCTGTATATCCTCTTTGGAGAAGTGTCTATTTGGGTCCTATCCCCATTTCTTAATTGGGTTGTTTGGCTTTTTGGTGTTGAGTTTTATAAATTCCTTATAAATGCTGGATTTTAAACCCATATCAGATGTATCAGAAAATATGTTCTCCCACTCAGTGGGTTCTCATTTCATTTTATTGATGATTCCTTTGCTGTGCAAAAATGTGTTTGTTTGATGTAATCCCATTTTTTTTTCCTTTTGCTTCCCTTCCCTGGAGAGATAGATAAAATACCACTATGAGAAATGTCTGAGATTCTACTGCCTATGTTTTCTTATAAAATTTTTATGGTTTTGAGTTTAACATTTAACTCTCTAATGCACTTTGAGTTTATTCTTGTGAATGGTGTAAGAAGGAGGTCTATTAACATTATTTTGTACATATCTCTCCAATTTTCCCAAAACCATTTATTGAATAGACTATTTTTAGCCCATTGTATGTTTTTGCCTCCTTTATCAAATATTAATTGACTATAAAGGTTTGAGTTTATTTCTGGACTCTCTCTTCTATTTTATTGATTTATATGTCTGTTTTTATTCCAGTACCATGCACTTTTTATTACAGTTGACTTGTAGTTTAGTTTGAAATCACGTAGTGTGATTCCTCCAAATTTGTTCTTCTTTCTCAAGACTGCTGTGGCTATTCAGGGTCTTTTGTGGTTCCATGTAAATTTTGGAATATTTGTTCTAGTCCTGTGAAATATGCCATTGTTACCTTGGTAGCAATTGCATTGAATCTATAGATTACTTTGGGTACTATGGACATTTTAATGATGTGTGCTTCAACTTATTAGTATCTTCTATTTCTTTCTTCAGTGTCTTATAATTTTCCAAATAATGATCTTTTACATCCTTGATTAAATTTATTTCTAGGTATTTAATTATTTTTGAAGCAATTGTGAATGAGATTTTTTTTTTAGTTTCCCCTTCTCATAGTTCACTAGTGGTGCACGAAAAAATAGACCTAATTTCTAGATTTTTTTTTTTTTGTATCCTGCTACATTACTGAATTCATGTAGCAGTTCTGGTACTTTTTTAGTGGAATCTTTAGGGTTCTCTATATACACTATCATGTCATCTACAAGTAATGACAGTTTTATTTTATCCTTTCCAATTTGGATTCCTTTTATTTCTTCTTATTGTCTAATTGTTGTGGCTGGGACATCCAGTACTATTATGAATAAGAGAGGTGAAAGCAGACATCCCTGTCTTATTCCCAATATTAAAGGAAACACTTGCAGTTTTGCCCATTCGGTATGATGTTGGCTGTGTGTTTGTCATATATGGCCTTTATAACATTGAGGTATGTTCCCTCTATTCCTACTTTGTTAAGAGTTTTTATCAGAAATGGGTGATGGATTTTATCAACTGCTTTTTCTGAATATATTGATATGACCATGTGGTTTTTATCCTTCATTTTGTTTATGTGGTATACCACAATTATGGATTTGCAGATACTATACTAACCTTGCATTCTCAGAATAAGTCCAGTTTGAACATAGTGTATGGCCTTTTTAATGTATTGCTGGATCTGGTTTGAATTATCAAAGTCTTCTTTGTTGAAGACTTTAGTATCTATGTTCATCAGAGATACTGGCCTATAATTTTCTTTCTTTATAATGACTTTATCTGGTTTTGAATTAGGATAATGCTGGCTTCATAAAAAGTGCTTGGAAGTGAATTTTTTTTGCAATAGTTTGAGAAGGATAGATGTTAATTCTTCTCTGAATATTTGGTAAAATTCTCCCCTGAAGCCATTTGGTCAACAACTCTTGTTTGTCGGATGTTTTTTAATTACTGCTTCAATTTTACTAGTTATTATCTATTGATTCAAATTATCTAAGTCTTCCTGCTTCAGTTTTGGAAGACTGTATATTTCTAGGAATTTGTCAATTTCATCCAGATTGTGCAATTCATGTGCCTATAGTTATTTGTAATATTTTCTTATTATCTTTTCTATTTCTTTGCTGTCAGTTTTCATTTCTCTTTCATTTCTGGTTTTATTTGGGTCCTCTCTCTCTTTTTTCTTGATAAGTCTGATTAAAGATTTGTCAATCTCATTTACTTCAATGAACCAGCTCTTAGTTTTATATTTTTCATTTTTTTAGATTCTACTTTGTTTATTTCTGATCTGATGTTAATTATTCCCTTCTACCCACTTTGAGCTTTGTTTGTTTTCTTTTTTAAGGCCCTTTAAGTGTAATGTTATATTTACTATTTGAAATTTTTCTTGGTTCTTTGGAAGGCCTGTAATGCTACAGTTTTCCCTCTTAGGACTGCTTTCACTGTGTGCCATAAATTTTTGGGTTGTTGTATTCTCATTTTCATTTGTTTCAAGGTGTCTTTTGATTTCTTCCTTGATCTCAGTGTCCATCCATTCATTGTTCAGTAAAATATTATTTAGCCTCTATGCCTTTGTGTGTTTCTCAGATATATTTTCTTGTGATTGATTTCTAATTTCATACCATTATGGTCAGAGAAGATGCTTGATATGATTTCAAAGTTCTTGAATTTGTTAAGACTTGTTTTGTGTCCTAATATGTGGTCAATGCTAGAAAATGTTCCATGTGTACTTGAAAGAGAGTGTGTATTTTGATGCTTTGTAGTGAAATGCTCGGAAGATATCAATTAAATCCATTTTATATATGTCTCGAAGATCTATCATTGATGTCAATGGAGTGTTAAAATCACCTACCATGATTGTATTACTGTCAGTCTCTCCTGTTATGGCCATCAACATTTGATTTACATATTTAGGTGCTCCTATGTTGGGCATGTAAATGTTTACAAGGGTTCTATCCTCTTGTGGGGTTGCTCCCTTTATCATTATTTTGTGTCCTTCTTTTTCTCTTACACAGCCTTGGTTTTAAAGTCTATTATGTCAGATATAAGCACTGCTATCCTGGCTTTTTTTTATATTTGCATTTGCATGAAATATTTTTTGCATCACTATTTTGTGTGCAACTTTTGTTCTAGGTGAGTCTCTCATGTCTTGGTTTTTTATATACTCAGCTACCCTATGTCTTTCGATTGGAGCTTTTAAGTCATTTACATTTAAAGTAATTATTGATAGGTACATATTTATTATTTTATTATTATAAAATAATAAACTTTATTATTTTAACTTTGTTCTTCTTTTTATTATTATTATTATTCTACTTCTTAAAGCAATACTTTTGACATTTCTGTAATACTGGTTTTGTGGTAATAGACTCCTTTAGCTTTTTCTCATCTGGGAAGCTCTTTATTTCTCCTTTAATTTTAAATGATAGCCTTACAGAAAAAACTCATCTTGGTTGTAAGTCCTTGTCCCCCATCACTTGGAATATTTCATGCCAATCCCTTTTGGCCTGAAATGTTTCTTTTGAGAAATCAGCTGACAGTCTTATGGGAGTTCCCTTGTAAATAACTAATTGTCTTTCTCTTGTGGCTTTTAAGATTCTTTCTCTGTCTTCAATCTTTGCCATTTTAATTATGATGTGTCTGGGTGTGGGCCTCTTTGAGTTCATCTAATTTGGGACTCTCTGTGCTTTCTGGACTTGAATGTCTTTTTCCTCATCAGGTTATTATTTATTATATTATTATTTTGGTCACTATTTCTTCAAATAGGTTCTCAATCCCTTGCTGACTTTCTTCTCCTTTTGGTATATCTATGCTGCAGACGTTGTTAAGCTTCATGTTGTACCAAAGATTTTTTAAAATATCCTACATTTTTTCATTCATTTCTCTTTTTGCTGCTCTGATTGGGTGTTTTTTCCTACCTTGTCTTCCAAATTTCTGATTCTATCCTCTGTTTCATCCAACATACTCATACTGTTTATTCCTTCTAGTATATTCTTGATGCCAAATATTATATTCTTCATTTCTGACTGGTTGTTTTTTATGGCATTGATGTACTTTCTCATGTTCTTGCAGCTCTCACTAAGTTCCTTGAGCATCTTTATAACCATTTCTTTAAATTCTATCTGGTAACTTGCTTGCCTCCATTTCGTTTAGTGTTTTTTCCTGTATAGTTCTCTTGTTCTTTCATTTGGTGCCTGTTTATTTGTCTCCCCATTTGTGCTGCCTCTGTTTGTTTCTATGTATTAGATAAATATTCTATGACTCCCAGTCTTTGCAGGGTTACCTTACATAGTAGGTGTCCTGTGACACCCAGTAGCACAGTCTTTTAGATCACCTGAGCTGGTTGTTCCACCCATGTCCCTTGTATGGATTATGTGGACCCCACTGCTATAACTGAGTCTTGCTTGTTATTGACCCATCTGTGTGTGGAACAGATTCTAAGGCTGGCTGATTGCAAGTCTCAACACTGACTACAGTGTGCAAGTTGCTATACAGGTGCTGACCACATGAAGCAGAATTCACCTCAGTAGGGTTTCGTGCCTGCCATAAGTGCATATATAAAGGGAGATCTTTATGAAGCTTATTGGATCCTTCTCTGATGTTATCTGAATCTGGCCACTGGTTCTGGGCCTCTTGGCAATGACTCTGATGCATGCCAATGTCAGATACTCTCTGTGACTGACCCTGGGCAACCAATTTGGAGCTACAAGCAATCCACAGTTTGTGAGTGCCTCTGCTGGGCCTGAGTATGTGCAGAAAGGACCGAGCTGCACACCAAGGTCAACTATTATCAGCACTGTGCCTGGGGGAAGGCCAGCAGAAGTTCTAAGGCACCCCAAGATCTGCCTCTGCCTGCCTTTGCCTGGCAGCTGCCTGTTAGATTCTGTCACTGACAGAGCCTCTGGCACAGTCAGGAGGATGAGGCCAGTGGATCTCCCCATAAGAGGAAGGTGTCAGTCAGGGTTTAGGGAAGATAGTGGTGCTGACCCTGCCCCAGAGCCACACGACTTAGTCTTTTTCATGTTTGGCCCCAACTTCATCAGTGCAGAGCCAGTAGGAGTCAAGCAGGTGGGGCCTTTGGGGCTGGAGCCAGAACCACAGCCAGAGCCCACAGTGTGGGTCTGCTGGAAGCTGAGAGGGTAGTTCTATTAGATCTCTCATGAGATGGAAGCAAGAGGAAGTGCCAGTAAGGTTCACAAGAAAGTGGAGGGAATGGCCCCTGCCCTAAAGTTAGACTGCCCAGACCTCTACACTCTGGCCAAGGCAGCCAACTCTTCAACAGGGCCTAAGTGCTTCAGTATGGGGCAAAGGAGAGTCCAAAGGATGGGGATATTGCTTTCCTTCAGGTTGCTAACACATGGAAGAGAGTGCTCCACCCAAGAACGATGGCATATGCAGTATTGAAGAATGACTCAGCACAAGGATCCTGGCAGCTATTCCCCCAACTCTCTTCCCAGAGTCACAAAACCCAGACTCTCCTCATATGACTCTAGTCCACTTTGCCCTCCCTTCCAGAGCCCAGGGTGAGTGGTTGCAAATGTAATTTTGTGCATTAGCTCTTTAAGAGGGTACCTGTGTCACTAGCCTTCTCTCCCTGACAAACACTGCAGGGAAACCTCACTGCTTTGCCCAACCAGATGTTATGTGGGTGCCTCTTCCTGGCTCTGGGTCTCTCAGTTGGGGAGTCTGGCTTGGGGTTCAGACTCCACACTTCTCAGGGGGAACCTGTCACAGCTGAGATATCCCTCCAGAACCTCAGCCACCACCCATGGGGGCTGGGCCAGCCCTTTTCCTGTCTTCGCCCTTCCTACCAGTCTTGATGTGGCTTCATCTTAAATCCTTGGTTACAAGACTCCTCTTCAGCTAGTCTTCAATGGATTATTCAGTATTATTGTTCCTTAATTTATTTGTAATTCAAGTTTGGTCCCTAGAGAAGCTGAGTGTAGCTTCCACCTGCTCTGGTGCTATCTTGAAATCAAATTGCATTCTTTATCTCTTCTTTCTTCTTCTGTCTTCTTCTTTCTTCTTCTTCTCTGATTTTCCACCACTTGAACACCTGAAATACTGGTCCATTTCTCCAAAGAAACTTTTCTTTCCAAGAAAGTTTTTTGTGGTTTTTATTCTAACAGTTATTGTCATTTTCTACATTTTCTTTTCAGGATCACAAAGCACCTGTGTGGTAAAATCAGCTAAGAGCAGTTGTAGCCAGGGTTAAACTTCCTCACAAGGCACAGGGTAAAATGTGAATTATTCCTGTGGGGAAAAAAATCACCATATTCTAACACATTACAGTGTTCTCTCTTATCATACTTTCTCATTGCAGTATTCTAAATCTAATGCAAATTTCTGTATTTTATCATTCTAAACCCCTCTCAACACTGGGGGATTGTTATGGACACATATAAGTTAGGCAAAAAAAAAAAAAAAAAACAGTGATCATATACACTTTCTAAGTAGTTAAGAATTCAAGTTGCAGGTCCCAAGTCACAGCAGCAAAACTCCTGAGAACAATGTCAGTGTTGGCAGGTGGAAGGAAGCAAGGAAAGATACATGTACCCTACAGCGTGAGTCAGACTCACTGGAGGCCTGTTAAAGCAAAGATTGCTAAGCTACATCAGAGTTTGTGATTCAGCAGGTCTGAGATAAAGGCTGAGATTCTGCATTTCTTAGAAGCTTCTAGGTGATGTCAAAGTGGCTGGCCCACAAACCACACTTCAATTAAAAAGTTTCCTGTTATCTCCTTAAAAGTCACTTTTAAGTATAAGAAAAGTGTACAAGTTCATTTAGGAAAATTACTCTCTGACTGCCAAATGTAACTTCGTAAATCATTCCCCCATGAACTAGATATGGAAGATACACAGAATTAAAGCTGGAAGTAGGGGCACTTAGCACATTCATGATACACCAGGCTAAAAATTTTCAATGTATAGAAAGAAACTGAATTTTTTTCTAAATTTTCTGATATCAAGAGACATTCAACTTGATTTTTAAAATAAACTATTTCTTATTCCATACAGTGCAGGATAATTTTTCATTTATCTAAGATAAATGGACAGAAACCAGGTGGTTTCACTTCATGAGCTTTAAGAAAATTATTGTATGTCACTAATGGTTATAGCCAGTCTTATGCTACTTGACTCTTTGTAGACACCAGGCATCTTTTGAAGGAGAGCCAAAACACCCACTAATCTTCTAGCAAAATAGGAGTATTTAGGTACACACAATGGCTACACAGTTCCCTCAGGAGTCTTCACCCTCAAAAGTGAGATCTTGTCCATACACAACTACCCTAGAAATCCACTTTGAGTCCAATCACCAAATAAGTTTCTATATTCTAGAATATTTCATTGTCAATAATATGCCAGAGGTGGGAAATACTAAAAAGTACAAGGTTGTGATTAAATATATCATATTGTTTGATACCACCAGATAGTATCCCTGCCTTACTTAAACAAATTCATAAAGTTTTGCCCCCTCCAATTGGTAAAAATTCAAAAAACTCACATTACTTCTAAGAGAGCCCAATGCATTCTCAAAAGATTTTTTCTGCTCAACTTTCATACATACACATGTATGTATGTTTTTCTCATACATACACATGTTTTTATATAAAATAAACAAAATAAGTAAGATCCAAAATATTCAACCCTGTTGGGTACAGGGTCTCACCACTTTTAAATTAAGGAAATGAGCAGGGCAAAACTTGCCAGTGAGTTGGGGGTCTGAGAAACTCAAACCCATCCATTCCAGCTGCAATTTAACACCACCTATTGACAGCTGTCCGCTACAGATTTCAGTAGAGATGAGTATAATTCTGAGTCCTGGGGGCTACTTAGACTTGCAAAAAAGTAATGATGATTACAGAAAACCTCTATTAGTTGTCTCTACTTCTGCTAGCCTGATTTGGAGACTGGACTCAGGGCCCACCTTTCATCTCCCTGCTCCTACAGAAAAAGTTTCCCCACCAATGCTCCCTCCTTGCACCCAAGGCTCCCCAGAAATTTACTCTACCATTTTGAGAACAAGAGCTGAAAGGAAAACAGGAGCCAATCACCAATTATATGACATCTAAATAAGAATCCAAAATTAATTAATATAAACATTCATACACAGCATTTATATGGTTTAAAGATATCAAATATCTTAATCCATCAGTTTGCCTTTATAACTTTGGAATGCTTCTACTACATAAAATCTTTTTCTACTAACTCATAAACAATAAAAAGGGAATCATTTATATACCACTAATGAGTTATATACCATTAAAATACAAAATGAGAAGGAGGACTTCTGGCCAAGATGGATGCATAGGTAGACACGCTGTGCCTCCTCTCACAACCAAGATTAAGGACAACAAAAATATAGAACAACAACAAAAAAAAAACTCAACCAGGACAGAGAGAAAATTGAATTGTATGGAGTCCCAACCATTCAACCAAACTGGTAAGAGGGGCAGAGTCAGAGTCCTCAGCTGGCGGAGTTGAGTCACAGTGGGATAAGACTGTGCCTGGTGGTCCCAGGCGTGCAGTCACCCCAGCGCACAGGCAACGGTTGCGGAATGCAAAGAGGCCAAGAGGGGCGCACAAGGCGGTTGACCATGGACACACATTGGCGCACAGATAAACCAGGCAAAAACAAGCAACAGGGTAGACCGTGCGCAAGGCAGGGCCCCAGCACCAGGAAGTGAAGCCTTAAAGCACCCATTGAGGACACTTATAGGGGCTGAGGTGCTGGGAGGGAGTCCCAGCCTCACAAGAGAGTTCAGTGGGGAGACTCACAGGGTCCTGGAGCATGCTCAGGCCCACCCACACGGAAATCAGCACCAGAAAGGCCCAATTTCATAGGGAAAAGAGGCTGAAGGGACTGGAATCTGTGAAAGAGCATGGAGCAAGTGCCATTGTTCCCTCTCAGACCCCGCCCCCACATCCAGCATCACAACCAGGCGACTGGGCTGCCCCGACCTGGTGAACACCTAAGGTTCCGCCCCTCACTACATAACAGCAGCGACCAGACAAAAACAAAAACAAAAAAAACAAGGATGGCTCAAATGGGAGAACAGACCAGGGCCTTGGAGCTAATTCATCTGAGTGACCAGGAGGTGGTCAACCTATCAGATGCAGAGCCCAAAGCACTGGTAGCCAACCTATCAGAAGCACTGTTCAAAGCACTAGTGATCAGGATGCTCACAGAATTGGTTGATTTTGGTCGCAAATTAGATGAACAAATGAAGGCTACAATAAGTGAAATGAAGGAAAATGCACAGGGAACCAATAGTGATGAGAGAAAAACTGGACTCAAATCAATGGAGTGGACCAGAAGGAAGAAACAAACAACTAAACAGAAAAGAATGGAGAAACAAAAATTTAAAAAAATGAGGAGAGGCTTAGGAACCTCCAGGACATCTTTAAATGTCCCAACATCTGAATTATAGGGGTACCAGAAGAGGAAGAGGAAGAGCGACAAGTGGAAAACTTATTTGAACAAATAATAAAGGAGAACTTCCCCAATCTGGCAAAGGAAATAGTCTTCCAGGAA
Organism: Anoura caudifer; assembly: GCA_004027475.1. Classification (NCBI taxonomy): domain Eukaryota; kingdom Metazoa; phylum Chordata; class Mammalia; order Chiroptera; family Phyllostomidae; genus Anoura; species Anoura caudifer. Next base: position 29,638 of record PVKU01004606.1, on the reverse strand, counting down.
GTCCAGGAAGCTCAGACAGTCCCAAAGAAGTTGGACCCAAGGAGGAACACACCAAGGCACATCATCATTACATTAGCCAAGATTAAAATGAAGGAGAGAATTCTAGAAGCAGCAAGGGATAAAGGCAGAGTCACCTACAAAGGAGTTCCCATCAGACTGTCAGCTGATTTCTCAAAGGAGAACTTACAGGCAAGAAGGGGCTGGAAAGAAGTATTCCAAGTCATGAAAGGCAAGGACCTACATCCAAGATTGCTCTATCCAGCAAAGCTGTCATTTAGAATGGAAGAGAAAATAAAGCACTTCTCAGATAAGGTCAAGTTAAAGGAGTTCATCATCACCAAGACCTTATTATATGAAATGTTAAAGGAACTTATCTAAGAAAAAGAAAAAAAATAGGACAGTAAAAAGACAGCAAACTCACAGATATTAACAACTACACCTAAAACAAAAGCAAACTAAGCAAACAGCTAGACCAGGAGCAGGAACACAGAAATGGAGATCACATGGAGGGTTTGCAACAGGGGAGTAGGAGGAGAAGAGAGAGAGAAAAGGTACAGAGAACAAGTAGCATAGACAGTGGGTAGAAAATAGACAAGGGGAGGGCAAGAATAGTGTGGGAAAAGTAGAAGCTAAAGAACTTATGAAACATGGACATGAACTAAAGGGAGGAATGTAGGTGGGAGGGAGTGTGCAGGGTGGAAGGGAATGATGAGGGAGAAATGAGACAACTGTAATAGCATAATCAATAAAATATAAGTTATATATATATATAAAATGAACAAATCATTTTTAAATGGGCCTCAACAGAATTAGAGACATGCAAATTAATTAAGGACATATTTAATAGATTTTTGGACACAACTACAATAATTGCAAGTTTAAAGAGAAATATTAACATTGTAATACAGCACAGTAAATTGACAAATATCTAGGGTAAAAATTAATTACTAAAGCAGTTTCAGTCAGAACAGAATAATTGGTGACTACTCCTGTGAATCTCAAAAAGTATACTCATTCCAGAATTTGATTATGATATTTGTTTTTATCTTTATTGGGATAGGGTGATCACACATTATTTGTTGGCTTTTGTTTCATGTTTTTTCAAGTCTGATTAAATTACAAATTAAAACTTTAGCCGCTCCTTACACTCAGAAGCCCTAAAAGTATCAAAGTCAATCCCTCAAACCTCTCTCATTTACTTTCATTAAAATAGATTAAGAATAAAATGATCTGGTTTGCATCTATCTTTATTACATATTCTGGTAAATTGTTAAATCCTTCTTAGAAAATAGTCCCAACAGGAATAACTGATATTACAATTTGACTAATAGTGGTGGTGCATTGTTATCAACTCATACAGGATATTCCCCATACAAAGATAATTTAATCTCAGGCATTCTATTTTCTTAACAAGGACTAGAATGAGAACAGATTAAAATGATTCCTCAATGTAAGAAATAGCAAGGATTTATTTGTGTTGTATAAAGTTAGTTAAATAGAACTCATTATTAGCTAGCAGAATCCATCAACCTTCCAAAGTATTCTGATCATTACTCATTTCCATTTGTATTTGCTGGAAACAGAGATTTCAAAGGCAGTATCAAGAAAAAGTACAGAAACATCCAGGTCCTGATCAAGTGTGCAGGATTTCTTCCCTGTATTAAGTAAGGCCTTTCTGATGAAGTGAACAATCTTCCTAACCCACAATCACCCCTCTCCAAACTGGTAACAGAATAATCTAGAAGACTATTCTGCTGATAAAAACAATCCTGAACATCTTGTCAAAGTAAGTATACCAAGCAATTTGGAAGCATTTGCTCTTAGTTTAGCACTTAAAAGAGAAAAAAAAAAAAAAAAAAAACTCTTCTGAGGAAAAAAAAGACAGATCTCTTTCTCACTCACTGGGTAAAATCCAAAAAGTCATAAACTAAGAAAACTACTAAGACTTAAATGATAAAGGAATGTGTTCAACTGATATTTCTCCATGATATTTAGTTTAGATGAGAGCAACATATTATTTTCTCTTGGTTTACACTGCCAAATTCCTTTTCCAAATCTTTCACATTTCATTCTCAAATTGCAATGCTACTCAGCTCCCAGCTCCACAGTCCTCCTATTCTGAAATATTACAAATATGGACAAAAATGCAATCTCCTTTCTGAGTTGCTTTAGCCACATAATTATGTACACAATTACAACTACCCAATTCATCTCAAGAAGCAATTGTTTTCCAAAAATGACTGCATTAGGAATATGAAGGCCTGGACTGCAGTCTTGGATATACCAGCCATGTAACCAAGGCAGCATCATTTCAGCTCTCCCAGTCTCTGTGTTCACCTGGCTAAATGGCAATCACTGAATTGGACAAGATGACCTCTCAAAAATCCACCCACAAATAAAACATCAGCCACAAGTAGTTTCACTGGTAAATTTTAAGATTCAGGTAGAAAATAATACCAATTCCACACACAGTCTTCTGCAAAACAGAAGAGAAAAAAAACTTCCCAAAGCATTCTATATTACTCTAATACCAAAATCAGATAAAACCATTGCAGAAAATAAAAACTATGAAACGGTATTCCTCATGAACACTGTAGTGGGCTGAATGGTGACCACCACCTCCCCCCCCCCCCCGCAGTGACATATCAATGTGTAATTCCCAGAATCTGTGAATATTACCTGTATGGAAGATGATGTGATTATAATGAGTCTTGAGAGAAGGAATTGACCCTGAATTGTCCACATGAGCCCTAAATGCAATCCCATATATCTTTAAAGGAGAGGAGTAGAAGACAGTTTTGACTCAAACACATGAAGAAGATGATGGGAAGACAAAGGTAGAGATCAAAATCACATATCCACAAGTCAAGGAACACCTGGAACCACCAGAAGCTGGAGAAGGCAAGGAATGGTCCTTCCCTAGAGCCTCTACAGGGAGCATGGTCCTGATGACCCTTGATCTTGGACTTCTGGCCTCCAGAACTGTGTGAGAATAAATTTCCATTGTTTAAGCCACTAGGTTATGGTAAATTTTTATAGCAGCCCTAAGAAGCTAATACACAAATACTAAAATTATCTTTTTATTGAAATATAATTGACATATAATTTTATATTAGTTTCAGGTATACAACAAAATGATTCAATATTTGTATATGTTGTGAAATGGTTACCACAATAAATCTAGTTAACATCTATCACCACATATAGTAACTAAAAAAATTACTTTCTTATAATGAGAACTTTTTAAGATTTACTCTCCTGGCAACCTCCAATCTGTTCCTTGTATCATAGATAATAAAATTCTTAAGAGGTGAGGCTAAATGGAGTATCTTAAATATGGAACAGGGGCCCCAGAAAGTACTGAGGAAAGGTGTTGGAGTACAAAGAGAAGCAGTGAAAAACAAGTCAAAGAAAGGAAGCATCGAGCAATAAGTGATGTAAATATGAAAGAGAGTTAACAATAGTAAAACCTGTATTTACTGAGCATTTGCTCTGTGCCAGGGACTATTCTAAGCAATTTACATTGAAACTTTCCATTATTCTAAGTATTGTTACTACATCCATTTACAGATAAAGGAGGCAGGGAAATACAGATAGTTAAAAGGGAAAGGAAGACCTTAAACAAAGGCTGATGGGGCTCCATAGTCCAGGCTTTACCACTAAGCTCTAATCGGAGAGGCTCACATCCTGGGTAGTGACCAAGAATAATGGGGATCTGAAGCATGATGGGTTTGACTGGCTGCAAGATTTCCTAGGTGGCAATTTGTCTAAGCAGGATGATGGTAAATGAACAGACACTATTTAGATTCAGCAGAAGTCTGGACTGATTGCCCTTCTGAGCATGTCTGTGTCATTGATGGATGGGAAGGCTCCAGGCTTTCTGGTGAAGTCACTTAAAGTCTGGGTGATAAGAAAGGTTCTGGAATTATCTTCTTTGCTCAAGGCAGCTAGAACTCAGACTTTTCTGGGTTGGTTAGGCACCCAGGTGGCACAAGCTAAAGCTGGAGAACTAGAGCCCTTCTGGGAGGCAAAGCAAAGACAATTTAGTTCCTTATCAACTGTCGAGTTATATGACATTCTATAACAAAAGCAACCCAAAAAACCCCAAGAGGGCAAGATCCCAAGAGAAATAAAAGGGCCTAATAGACAGAGGGCAGTCCAATGGAACTGCCAGGTCTTACGAGAACCGGTGGTGGTCAGGAACTGTCTTCAAACCATACCAAGGAATATTGCAGGGTATCAGGTAATTTAAGTCCTCTCTCAGCTTCAGCCCCTTCCCAAGGCATACATTCTTCAAGAGTAATTACCTACTCATCTCTCCAGGCTTATCTCGCTGATCCTCTGACTGCCCTTCATCCTCCACCACACTGAATGGCTTGCGTGTACATTCTCAAATGAGTCAAGTACTCTTCTGCCTCCAGGTCAACACTGCTCCAATACCATCCCCTCCTCAGTGACCTTCATCACCCTTATCTCCATTTTTTTCTAGAAAAATATCTACTTAAATCCTTGTGCTTTAGGTTACAGGGAGGACATCAGTGACTCCAGGAGGCCTTCCTGCCAGTTGGGTGCCCTTCTTGTGTGCTTCCACTGCACCCTGTTTACATTCAGTATCTCTATGACCTTGAGCAGGTCACTCGTCCTCTCCAAGTGTCTGCTTCCGAGTGTGTAAAATGAAGATAGCAATACCTGTCTTGCAGAGCCACTGCCAAAATGAAATAAGATAATGTGTGTAAACAATTGAACATAAATTGGGTTCCTTAGATTGTTCAGTGAATGGGAACAAAATTACTGTTCTTGTAGTTGTTCTGCTGTTGTTGCAACTATCATATTGCATAACAATTGTATATTTTTCTGCCTTCCACATTAAACTATGATGAGGGCAGGAATTAAATTTTATATTTTGTTGCACTTTCCGTAATCAAATACATGAAACACTTACAGTAAGTGTTCAATGTATTGATGAATATGTATGGAAATATATAATGTGTTGGAAGAGTATGTAATAAAGTATTGAGTGAATTAACAAATAAATGAACAAATAAATGAAAAAGTGGAAGTTTCTGTTGGTGTCACCATCATATACTCCTTAGACGGCACTTCCCACATCACCTATGATAGATCTAAATCACCCCCAGCCATACTACCTCTCTGGAAGAAGGAGTTTCAAAAAAATTCATTTCCCAAAATTTAGAATTACCTGTATTTCTTGTACCTCCCTCTCCAAACCCCCTTTCTCACCTCTGAAATTTATGCCTAACCTGAGAACAATCTCCTTAACACACTTTTATAATTTTGACATTTCTGTGACTTTTTTTTCTTTTTTTATCGTTGTTCAATTACAGTTGTCCTCATTTCCCCCATTATTCTCCCCTGCCCTACCCACCTCTGCCCTCCCACATTCAATCCTCCCTCTATCCCATTGTCTTTGTCTATGGGTCCTTTATACATGTTCCTTCACTTAACCCTTCCTCTTCTCTCTCCTGCTATCCCCTTCCCCTCTGGTTACTGTCAGTTTGTTCCTTATTTCCATTTTTCTGCTTTCATGTTGCTTGCTTGTTTGTTTTGTTGATTAGGTTCCACTTAAAGGTGAGATTATATGGTATTTGTCCCTCACCACGTGGCTTACCTCACTTAGCATAATGCTCTCCAGTTCCATCCACGCTGTTGCAAAGGGTAGGAGCTCCTTCTTCCTTTCTGCTGTGTAGAACTCCATTGTGTAAATGAACCACAGTTTTTTGATCTACTCATTTACTGATGGGCTCTTAGGCTGTTTCCAGCACTTGGCTATTGTAAATTGTGCTGCTTTGAACATTGGGGTGCATAGGTTCTTTTGAATTGGTGTTTCAGGATTCTTAGGGTATAATCCCAGCAGTGGGATTTCCAGGTCAAAAGGCAGTTCCATTTTTAGTTTTCTGAGGAAATTCCATACTGTTTCCCACAGTGGCTGCACCAGTCTGCATTCCCTCCATGACATTTTTCTACTAAACCATGTATTCATCTATCTTGTCTCTCCTATTTACCTGGAACTCCTTCAAGAAAGACATCATTCTATTTTAATATGTCCTTAGAACCTAAAAGAATACTTTGGAGTAAGTCAGACCTAAATTTGAACCCTTACTGATCATAAATATTATCTGAATGAGTGTTTGTTATTTAACAGCTGAGTAACAGTGGTGAAGTTACCCCAACTCTCCATCTCTATTCACTCATTTGGAAGCTGGAAATAATAGCATCCACCTTGTAAAGTTGTCATTACTATTAAATAAGATAAGGCCTATAAGCAACTACCACAGTTTCTAGCACATATTAAGAATGCTATAAATGGCACTTACAGTGTAGGTACCTAATAAAGAAAAGGTGGTTTTTCCTTCAGAAAAACAGGAACTTTTTTCAAGACACATTTTAACCATGTTGAAATTAAATATGTTTTAAGTCTGGAAAACATTTCTTATTATTTGCTGAATTGAATATATTGACCATATAAATTTAGAGGGTGCTGTATGTCTATGTGTACTTGTACTTAAGACCATCCTAATAAAGAAATTGTGACTAATAGATGTACGCCGAACAGCTCAACTACATTCACACTAAAACCCAAAAGAAGTCACGTAAATTTAAAGCTGAAATGTGTCAAGGATCCTAGAAAGCACCTGATCCACCCCTTCATTAGCAAACCTAATAAGGAACCTGAGGTAGAGATAGGTCAAGACTTACCAAGCCCATATAGTTAGCAGAAGGCCGAGCCTTATAGCTGCCTCCAGATTTGAAAGTATTATGATTTGCTATCTAAACTCACATTCTCCGAACCTTCATCTCCTGAATACCTGTCAAATGAGAAAGCAATCTCAACAATAACAGAGGAGTAGCTGGCATACAGATTACTTCCAGAGCAGTGCGACATTATGCCTATTGTTCTGATGTATTGCTATGGGAATCTGCTCCATTTTCTACAAATTACCAATACAGCATTTCTCTTTGCTACATATTCAACTGTTCTTAACTTTTTGAAGGACTTCTCTCTTTACTTAACTTGTGTTTGTAATTAGTGCTCAGACATGGGAGCTGCTTTTTCTATGAAATTTTAAGACACAGCTTCTATTGTAACTTCAGATGTAATTGCTACTCCTTCCTTTATGGCAATGGCTCTGAAGTCAAACCCCCATGTACTCTGCTGTGTGAGACAGACAACTTGGCATAGAGCCATTCCTTCTCTTTCACACTTTATTCTTAAGGACTGACTCTGAAAGGGCAATAAACAATAAGCTTGAGGTTCAGTAGATGAATTAAGAGAAAAAGGGGGGAACTCTGTTAGCCCAAGGTAAAGGTGTTATTGCTGCTTATTAGACACTTGGCAATTTGGTTAAGGTGAGGTGCTCATAACCGTCACAGCCACCACGCCACCTAAAAGGAAGAAAACTTTGTATGTCAACATGAATGAGGCCAGTATGGAAAAACTGCCACTACAGTGCGAGTTCCACGAGGAACAAGAATTTTTTAGTTTTACGCACTGCTGAGTCTCCCAGAACAGTCTCTGGCACACGGAGGGCTCTGTCTACATCTGCTGAGGAAAGGAAGTACAGAGCTTACCTGCCTTAGCACCAGATCCTCACAGTGAAACTCTTTTTACAACATCATCAAGCATCTAAAATTAAGTCTGACTTGCAATAGTTTTGTCTATAGTAGATAGACTCAGAGACAGCAAGCCTCATGTGGACGAGAAAGAAAGAAGTCTTTACTTAAAGCAATGCCAGTATTTTGGGACAAAGCCTGAATATAAGCAGAAAATCATTGAATAATAATGCCATCACCAATAGAATCTTTATATTTGAGATATAATTGTGGAATTGCATATAAATATGGTCTGAATGAGTCAGTGCATATAGTGATCACAGAATTTATCACCTTGCACTGAAATTGTCCATACATTCATCCATCTCCCCAAGTAGACAATGAGCTTTCTGAGGTTGAGGGCAGAGAAAGCTTCTATTAATTTTATCCCAGTATCTGGTACATGGCAGATGTTCAATAAATACCTGAGAGATAAAAGGGAAAGGGGACAAACCAGCTGACACAATCTATTCCCTCATATGATAATAAAGCACAGTTTGCAGATTAATCTTTCATTCAATGCACATTAGATGTAGTCTCAAGCACCTTACAATACAGAATGGAAGAGAAGGTAAATGCGAAGAAAGAGGCCTGGATTTTAAATGATAGCAGTCATTCGTGAGCTCTGTACATTCGCTCATCTGACAGAAGCCTCCACTCTTGCCTAACCTCTAAACCCTTCCACTGTGCCCCTTAAAATCCATGCTGTGTCATAAGCAAAGTGCTCTCTTCCCCTCCTTCTGCCCCTGAAACACCCCCTGTGGCACACAAATGTCTGGGACCACCCCTCCAACTCTCCTAGAGCTGCCCGTCCAAAACTCCATGAAGCAGATAGGGTTTCCTTCTAAATCCTGAAGGAATATGTTACTTCTTTGCTCAAAACTTCCCAGGGGCCCCAACTCAACTGAAAAACAAAATCTCAAATTCTGACCATTTTCCTACCTCTGGTTCCCTCTCTGACTCACTGCCTATGTAAAGACAAATAAAAATTAAAAACGATAGGCCTAATTTTCCCTATTTAAAATAAGGGGGGAAATTCCCCTTTACTTAGAGTATTTACTTTAGAAAACTTGTAATTATAAGTACTTTCTGCACTCTTTAGCATGTACATAAATCTTTTTGAAAACTGGTAAGCCCCAGGGATATCTTTCTCAAGGACCTGAGAGTCATTTGTTGAAATTTATACATAAGGGAGATAGCACCCATGCCTCGTAGTTTCTGCAGGAGGATAGGAGCCTCACTTAGATGGGTGCCTTGCTCTAAGTTGCAAAACTACCTCCTTTCATTAAGATATGAGATGTTTGTTTTCTCTGAATAAGCCAATTAGCTAACACAGATGGTCTCCCCCCAGTTACCAGGTGAATGTAGGCTGAACGGTGTGTGACAAATCGTGCTGCTAAGTTCTCTTCCTTGAGGACCAGTTATTGTTTATTCTGAAACCATATGTAATGGGTTGCATCTGCTTGGCTATATAAAAAGGAAAGATTTCCTTTGTCTGCAATCTCCTGGGGATTGCCCATGATGCATATCACATTCTGGTTCAATAATAATAAAATTTTTCTTTCTCTAGTATCTTTGTGGAGAGGATCTCCAGGTCAAGAGATGATTTTTAAATTACATTTCTCCAACACCAATTACTCTTCCCTTTGTTCCTTTCTCCTTCAAGAAATAGCCACCACCTTTGCACTGCCCATACCCTCTGTCTAGAATGTTCCTGATCACTATCCCCCATGTCCTCATGGTCCATTCCCTTCCCAAGATGGTATCTGCTCAAATGTCACATTATCAGATAAGTCTTCCCTGACAACCCTGTATCAAACAATACCCCTCAATCATCACCTGCTCTTCTTACCTGGCTTTCTTAATCCTCAAAGCACTTATCACTACCTAGTACATAATCATTTGTTCATTATCTGTCTCTTTGACTAATAAAATCTCCACAAGAGTAGAGGCTCTTTCTGTTTCATTCACTTCTTGTATCTCCAGAGCCTAGGATAGCCTGGCAATATTAGTTAATTGAATAAATAAATAATCATTGTTAATTATACAAAGTAGAAGAGATCAAATAAAGTGCTATTAGAATGAGCCACTTAACTTTGCAGAAAGTGCAACTCTGTAGAGTTAGAGCTAGGAAGGGGCTAAGCTTTCAGGTACAGAAACACCTAAGGAAGAATTTATTATAGCCCAGTGCCTCTTATCATCCCATATCTACAAACTTGTAACTGGTGACAGAGGGTTGTCATCCCATGCACCAATATTGGTACATATGGTCTTATTGCACTAGTTGAATTTTGGGGGGGTGAGGGGGAAGAAACTAACCCTCAACAATAAAAAGTAAATTTAAATACTAAATAGATGAATTTATATGAAAAAAAATGTTCCTGGATATGAAGACAAAGTAAATATGAAGAATTTGTCATTTATAGATGTATGCAATTTCAATCAGAATCTCAATGTAAATTGGTTCAGAATGTGGCAAAACAATTGATCTGAAAAATTAAGCGGGTAAACTAATTCTTTAAAAAATACATTAAACACCCTAAAACTATAACAGCAAGGCAATATTGATATAAAAGTGGGTTAATAAACAGGATAGCTAGCCCAAAATAAAATTTAAAATATACTTATTAAATCAAGAATGAGAAAAGTGACTATTTAATAAATGGTTTTATAACAAATTATACATTTAAAGAAAAATAATTTGAGCACATGATGAGAAATCTATGTAAGTTAAAGATGTAATCATATAAAACTTGGAGAAAATGATTATTTATTGTAGAGGGAATGGCCCCTCTAGGCTTAGAAAACATAGAAATAAATTAAAATAAAGAGAGAGATGAGACATAAAAATTCAAAGTAAAAAGCAATTTTGGAGAAAAGTTTTTGCAGTAATATGACAGATCTAGTTTAATATTTTGACTATATGAAGAGATCAAACAAGCAGATAAGAAAAACACTAAAATCTCAAAAGACAAATGAGCAAAGGTCAAAAGCTGACGATTTATGAGGGAGGAAATACATGTCACAGAAAACGTGTGAAGCGGGTTCTGGCACTTGTCCTAGATTCTGCTTTCGGTATCCAGTCCCAGGAGGTCTTGGTTTCACACTTCCTGACAGCCAGTAATTGGCCTCCATTTTGTACTTCAACTCTGCCCTTGCTTTTCAAATGGAATATGATGTTTCATTGCTGCTCCTTCTGTTCTGACCCTCACACAATTCTTACAAATGCTCTTTCTTACAGAAGCAGTAAGAAAACTATAGAAAATCTCTACTTTTCTGTACTTAATGTTTTTCCCATTTACTAATTCAGTGCAGTTATATAAAGGCCTCTACTTTATTCTTCATCACTTTTACTTTTATATTAAACATGGAAACAGGTGAAGGAATCACATATACAACATACACTAATCCATAGTACGATGTTGCAAACACATACATAGCTAGGGCTCAGTAAGTATTTGCTAAGAAAGGAAGGAAGGGAGAAAGCAAATGAGAGAGAGGGGGAGGAAGGAAAGACTATGCAACACTTCAATCCAAAGTATCCAGAGTAGCTATGAACTCCAAGGTGTTGTTAGCCTACTAGCCACTATAGACAGACTTTTAGGGACTTAGAATCTTTTCAAGACCTTATGAAAAACTATTACTGATATCAAAATATAGCCCTGACCAGTGTGGCTCAGTTGGTTGGGAGTCGTCCCACAAAGTGAAAGGTCACCAGTTTGATACCCAGTTAGGGCACATGCCTGGGTATCGGGTTTGGTCCCTAGTGGGGCATGTACCAGAGACAACTGATCAATGTTTCTCTCTCACATTGATGTTTCTATCCCTCATTTTCTCCTTCCCTTCCCCTCTTTCTAAAATACACACATATATACATACACACATACATACATACATACAAACAAAATAAAATTAATCATCAATTATCCACAGATGTATTTTGGTGACTCAATTAACTTTAAATTGTAGAATGATAAACAATTATATTTTAAAAGTTTGTTCATTAGATGATTTTACTACAAAAGAATTCCAAATGGTACCTAATAATGGCAAAGAAATCATAGCCATACATAAATTAAATAAGTTATAAGAATGTAATTTCAAAGCACATTTATAAAAAATATTTCCAAATTTTACTGTATCAAAATTATATTTAATGTTGGATTGTGAGTACATTTAATTTATTTTCTATGAGGTGAGTGAAGCCTCCAAAAATAAGAGTGCTTAAGGCTGCAGAAGCCTCAGTGGTCCTGGTGTACACATTGGAAATTCAGACCTGTCCAGGAGGAGGAGAGGGTTCAGTTTGTTTACTGGAACTTGCCTTGGAGAAAGGGACAGTCCTGTACCCAAGTCTCACACACAGATAACAGACTGCAGTTGAAGAGGGATTCTGAAATAGCACAATAATGTGCTGTTAAGATTGCCCTCAGATTCAGCTAAAGCCTGCGCATGGGGGAGAAAGACTGCAATAAAATGGCAAATATTAAAAAAATAACATAACCAATATCAGTGAAATGTCCAACAGAAACTGTGACTATAGCCTGGCACAAGTAGTGGAAGAAAGCGCTGTCCACACTTCAATGTGTAGCTGTCGGAGTGCTACTTTGACACATGCAGTGGAGGAGTGGGGCCACGTTGCCAGAGCGAAAGGGAAGCAGCCAGTGACACAGGAGCACTCGGTCTGGCACTAGGCCCACTGCTTCCACTGCTCATCGGCCTGCGAGCTGAAGCCGTGCAGCCAGTTACGGCTGGTGAGAAAGTGACTGCCTGAGGAGTGCTGAATTCACACACACATGTGAGAGCACCACACCTCTGGGGTAGTCGTACAAAGAAATTTTGATGATGATGGTGAAGACAACAACTCTATTGTGAAGCCTGGAGAAACACAGGTTGGATATGGAACTCTATTCATCAGACACACAAATGCTGGGCATCAAATGATAACCCTGCTGTGTTATTTCTGAAAGAATGAGGTACTCAGTTTGTAGGAAACTTTCCAAGGTTCATCTTCTGCTTTTGTCCTTACCAGGACTGTTGTTGCAAACACTCACTAAAATATTAGGTCCTGATCGACAGGGACACCACAGAGTATTTCCAGCAGGGAAAACAAACTTCCCTTTCCCAAATTCCAATTTTGTCACACCAAGCAATGTATCATCCATTGGAAAAGAAAAGAAGGCAACTACCTCAGAACGAGAGTTCGTTAACAAGTGCAGAGCAGTTTGCTGTAAGCAAAAATGTAGACAGAGAAAGAACAATCTGCAAGATTCCAAGGCATTTTTGTAATGAATGTACCATGACTATCCAAACAAGCTTGTAAACAGTATTGTGTGAAGTCCCTTTTTGTTCATTTAGAATCTGAATATTTTAAGTCTACTTTCCTAAGTGCAAAAGTGATCAGTCCTAGAACAATGGGATACTTTGTCTTGGCAATATGGATAGAAAACATCACAGCCACATGTATGCTCTAAAACAATCAACACATTTTATTTTCTTTATGCTTTCATTTCTCTGAAACCACATACATACAGAATAAGATTTCCCTCTGTATGTGAATAAAAATAAAATATGCACTGTATATGCAATTATAGCATATGAAATTTACAGAGAGAAATGTTTCTATTTCTTTATCAAGTAGAATCACTGCGTTAAAGATGAGTGGATTCTCTCAAAACTCTTTTTCAACCACTTCAGATTGTCTCTCCTTTAATCTTAAGGTGCATTAATAATACAATATTTTTTAGACTTGATCCAAGAGATTTTAGAAGATTTCCAATACCCTCAACAGAAAGCAGATGGATCCAAAATCTCTTAGCTACTTAAGAACACTGAACGAATACGTGAATTCAATTCAGAACTGAGCTGATGTTTCTGCCACGATGGTAAAAATGCTGGAAACAAGTTACAAGGGGCAAATTTCTCTGGCCCTATTGGAAAGCTCAGGCCAAAGTCAAGGAGAAAGGAATAGCTAAAGCAATCTAGTTTTTCCCACATAGGGTAAAAAAACACCTGTATTTCAAAACAATGTATGAGTTAACAACGAAGTTTCCAAATCAAATAAAAATAAAGCACTGTTGTATACTGAGAAGAATATTATTGGCCTCACAGTCAAAAGTCTTGCACCCCAATCTCACTCTGTTCCCATGAGCTGATAACCTGTGCCAAGTCTCTTGGGTGCCTTATTAAATAAGAAGTGAATTAGATCATTTTTAAAGATGTTCCACTCTAACATTTTATGAATCTCTACAAATGGAATCAATGTACAAGAAAATGACCCAAACAAAAGAAAGTACAGAGGTACTAAGAAATTACATTGAAATGACAAAAACTTTTGAACCTTTGTAATCTCATGAATAATATATATAATCTACTCTATTCTGTCCCACATACAATTTGTATAATTATAAAATAAGGATAACCCCCAAGCCAAATACTTTATTCTATTATACATACAAGGAATTTCAAAGTGATTTAATTTGGGGTGATGTTTCAAATCTTGTGAAACAGGACAAAATTATTTTAAATTTTTGCATCCAAAGTTTAAGAAATAGTTTCATCTTCACTAAACAATAAAGAGTATTTCTGAAGGAATTTATGCAACTGTTGTCCAGACAATCATATTGTACTTCATACTGTATTTCATGACATCAATTTTTAACACACACTTTTATTTCACATTTTATGCTTCTAAAATTAGGATATTTCTTCCAAGTGATAACATCTTAAATACAGGTTGGGCAAAGTAGGTTTACATTTGCTCATGTGGAAAATGATACAATAATAAATAATAATTCTGGAATAAACTGGGTTTTGTGTGCTCAAAACTGTAAACCTACTTTGTCTACCCCTGTACATTGAAATATGGCAGTTTTTTATATGTATACCTTGCCTTCTCTATCAAATTAGCTTTGAAAAGGGAAAAAAGAATAGAACTACAGAAGAAATCAAAATCAAGCCATGATAAACAAATGAGGAAGAAAAGCATCTTTCTTGCAAAAAATTCCACCTAATTTGCACAAATACTCTCTCAAAAAAGGAGAACTTTTTGAGCTACTCTATGAATCTAACTCCTGAGTGTGAACTCAATAGTGACTTGCTGCCAAAGAGTAGAGTATGGGAAGGTGGTGAGAATGGAGAGGAAGGAAGTAACTTTACAGTGGAAAAAACAGTCACACCTCACCTTGGCCAGTAATGAAGATTTGCATTAGTGATAACACATGTTGATAGAATGCACCCCTTATGTGCTGGATAAGAAGGACAGTTTACCTCTGTGGTCTTCTTCTCCAAAACCTATAATGCCAGTCTAACCATTAGAAAAACATCAGACAAATCCTGATTAAGGGGTATCCTACAAAACACCTGACCAGTACTCCTACAAATGCCAAGGTCATGAAAAGCAAGGGAAGTCTAAAGACTGTCACAGAGCAGAGGAGACTGAGGAGACATGATGACTAACTGGAAATTGGTATCCTGGATTGGATCCTGGGACAGAAAAAGACCTTGAAGAAAAAAAATAAATAACAAGGAAAATGTGAATCAAGTGTGGAGTCTAGTTAGTAATAATGCATGACTGATGGCTTCATAGTTGTGACAAATGTATCACAGGGGCACATGGTGATTTAACAGGAGAAACTGGGGGGGTGAGCATAGGAGAACTCTCTTTACTGTTTTGCAACTTTTCTGTAACCCCCAAAATATTCTAAAATTAAAAGTTTATTTTTATAAGAAAACCAAGCCATGAATAATTTCATACACATATTCCACAAATTGACCCTATGGGTTGAAAACAAGTGCAGAATTTGATCCTAAACTATTTTAGGTTTTAGAAAAATAAAGAAACTAAAAAGTATAATAATACAGTAAAATAAAATGCATCAAGAGTTGTAAAATGTACCAAGAGTTGAGTCTCTTGTCTCAGTTCTTACTGGGGTTACAGTTTTACATCTATGATAAAACCTGAAACATATGTGAGCCTGTTTAATAAAAAGTAACTATCAAAATGCTCAAATTCTCAACTGTTGTGCACTCCTATGGGTAGTAATACTTCCAGAATAGTGAACCTTGTCCTCCCTTTTTCTGATAACCCATCGTAACTCTGGACATCTTAGGTTTCCAGGAAGGAAAGACTTGTAAGAAAATGTGTGAAATAAGTCATTAAACTTGGGCTTCCACTGCTGCACAACTCATAAAACAAATGGAACTAAACTGATTTATTTGAGCCACCCCATTTTTTGCTTAAAGGACAAGGCCCAACCACTCCTCAGAGCTCAAACAATACATGTGTTCTCTGTACGAAAGTCAGCAGAGTACTACACAACTGCTTCATAGTCTAGTTTACTAATAGACTATAAACACTACCCAGCTCCAGCTTATGATTAAATCGTGCTTTAAACTGCTATCATTATCTGTTATGCATAATTAATAATACATATTTCCAATGACAACACTTAAACAGAACTGTTAAATTCATAGTCTAGCTCAGAAAAACTTTTTGAATCCATAAAGTAAATGAAAGATGTTGGGAGAAATGTAACCAGAGTGACTGTTTGGCTGGGGTTCTGTTTCTTGTGCCCTGAAAATAGTGAGCCAACTGTGGGGAAGAAAGAGAAAAAGGACGTGGGGGACGGAAGAAAAATGTGCATGCCCTGGGTTATTCCCTACTCAGAATCCACCTCATGTTTTCTAAGAATAGAAAGAGAGCATCGAGGGCAAGCCAGTTTTAGAGAATGGAAAGAAGTGGATAAAGGGATTTGTGATGGATAAAAAGGAATGGCTGCTAATAGAAGAAATGCTCTCGGAACGCAGTGCCTTTCTCCTGACCTCCAGCAGCACTGAGGGTCTCAAGAGTTATAACTGGGGGCATTGTCAAAGCCCTGAACAGAAAGGCATGGAAAGCATTGCCTTTTCAAGGCAAGCTGTGGTCAGAATGAGCAGAAGATGCTCTGGAGCTACCAAGAAAAGCACCTATCCAGGAAAACACACTAGAGTGGCCCACTTAGGCAGGCAAGTCCTGAGCCGGAGGCCTGCCAAGGACATCTGAGATAACAACTTCAGGCAACACACCTAGTAGAGGGTAGGCTTTGGAAATGAACAGATCTGAATTTGAATTTTCTGCCTTTAACTAGCCATGTGGTCATGAGAATCTTCTTTAAGTGCTCTAAGTCTCAGTTCTCTTATTTATAAAGTTAAAATAAAAATACTCATCTGTATTAGTTTTATATTAGTGCTACAACAAATTACCAAAAACTTGGTGACTTAAAACAATACACATTTATTTATCCTACAGTTCTGGAGGTAAGAAATTCAAAATGGGTCTCACTAGCCTGAAATCAAGGTGTCAGCAAGGCTGCCTTCCTTCTGGATGCTCTAAGGGAAAGTCTGTTTCCATCTTTTCTGTTTCCAGCTTTTCGCAGGCAGCCCACACTCTTTGGTTCGTGACCCCAAGCGTTGACCTTCAAAGCCAGCAATGTCAAGCCAGATCCCCCTCATGCTGCCATTTCTGTTTCTCTACTTCTGCATGCTTTTCCCATTTTTAAGGATCCTTGTGATTACACTAGGCCCACCCACATCATCCAAAACCATCTCCGTATCTTAAAGTCAACTGATTAGCAACCTCAATTTCTTCTGCAAATTTACCCTTTGCCATTTTCAACCTTTTTTTTCTCCTGGCACACATAAGCTAGTTATTAATATTCTGTGACACAGCAAAAAGTTTATTATATTTTTGCCAACCTGACAAAAATATAGGTATAATTTTGATTCATTCACACAGAATGGCTATTGTTGTGGTGGCTGTTGTCATTTTTTTTATTTGCCAAACTAAGGGAAAAAAGGTCAGTGCCCCTGACTAAATGTTTCAAAAATTCTTGTGGCACACCAGTTGAAAATCACTGCCATATAGCATAACATACTTATGAGTTACTGGGTTTAGAACATAGACATCTTTGGGGGACCATTATTCTGCTACCACACCATCACATAGAGCAGTTGTGATAATTACATGCAATAGTGTATATAATGTAACTGGTACATAATTGCTTTCTTCCCAGCCTCCCTGGGCTCCCTTCCCCTTCATCACTGAAGCTTTTCCTCTAATAAATCTCTTGCATGTACTTGGCACCTGCTTCCTAGATGACCTGATTAACCAGCTGCCATCAGCTCTAGCAGAGCATCCAAATTATCAAGAACCACAATGTTAGAACTAGAAGAGATGTCAGAAATCCTCTTCTCCAATCACTTCATATTACAAGACCAGAATGAAGAAAGCTTGCCCAAGGTCTAGGCGTTAGGCAGCACCACTAATGCAAAAACACTGTTAGTAGACAGGATTTTTCATGCCACCTGTGGGATTCTGGAGCAGCAGGCAAGCTCTTTTCTAGATTTAGGAACTGGGATTCCAAAACCCAATTTGTGGAAGAAACAGAAGATTCTAATAGTAATGACTCTGAAGGGAGTGGAGGAAATGAGTCCTCTGGTGAAAGACAGTGTTTAGGCGGTTATGGCTACTTGGTGGTGAAAGTTCCAGGAAAGCTCCAGTAGGAACGGCAGACATGGCATTAGCCACCATGCTTGCCTGTTCATCATGCTCCTGCTGTACCCTATAGTACAAGGAAAATGTCTTCAGGGAAACAATCCCAAGGGAAATGTATCTAGAACTCCACCTAGGAGTTCAGGCTCCTGGGAATCCCCATCCACTATTCATACGTCAGACCAGGGTCCTCTTCCATTTCCAAGAATATGGATTCTTTCCCATTTATATCCTCTAACAACACTTTTTCTGCAATTCCCTAGAAGTGGCAGTAAAAGAAGGAAAGTACACACCATGGCAATAGCATCAAACAAGTTTTAAGGAGGGGATGCCTAAAACAGAAAAAATTTCTGAGAAAAGGGTAATTTCTGATTAAAATAGACATTTAAAATATTTTAAATATGGCATATTTAATATTTTACATATTAAATATTTTAAAATATGTAAATATTTTAATAGACATATTTTAAATATTTTAAATAGACATATTTAAAATTTTTGATTAAAATTCAGTGTTCAATGTACATCTCCATTTATGCTATCACTAAAAAACCACTATCCTTGCTGTAGTACACTCATTATTTTTATCCAAATAATAGAGCCCTTTTCCCCAATTGGTATGATTCTGGAGGAAATTACGGTCTGTGGTGGAACTTCCCATGTAATCAGGAACTGGCAAATTCATGCAGATCCAAGACTGATGTATTCACCTTGTACTTGAATCTCAGGCTTTGCATTGGTGGAAGGGCTGGGGATAGGATAATATCAGTTTCTCATTTCTGCCCATGTGATCAGCCACTGTTAGTAGCTTCTGCAGAAAAGTGAATACATGGAAATCAATTTGAGCTTCTCCTTCAAATAGGTTGTTTTCATCTTTTCAAGTTAAGGTACTGCATTTTTTTTCTTTGATGAATGTTTTATAAGTCTTCTCTATTTTCTCTCCTGCAGAGTAATGCTTCTATTGGAAATGAATAAGATTTAGAATTCATGACTGGCTGTGACATGTCCTGAAAACTAGTTTCACTACCTCAGATCATAAACTGTGCATGTCTCATGTTTGCAGAGCAAAAGCAAAATGTCTTCAGCACTTTTTAAAATTACTATGTAAGTAAATTACTCCTTTGACACATGTCTTAAGATTATTTTTTTACCTGCTGGCAAAGATAAAATGCCTTAACCTTTCCTTTGCCTTACAAAGATTTAACCATACTGCTTATACCCCATCTTCAAATCTGAATATGCACATTCCAATCAAGCATGCTTTACAGTCAAAGGGTCTCACATACTCCTCATTTCTCCTAAATACTGTACATCGACTTTCACTCTTATGATTCTCTTTATCTATCCTCACTTACTTACCCTGTCTCATAAATTCTTTCTCCTTCTTTGCAAACATTTTCATAATTCCTTGATTTTGCCCCAAGAATAAGATTAGGTGTATGAGTGCTCTTGGAAAGCTAATGATGTACTTAGTGCTCCTCCATAAGTATTATTTAAATAAGTATTTAACTTTTGTGTACATACTGAACACAGCCTAAAAGAAGGGAAAAGAACCAAGACAGCACTTCCCTACAGTTTTGTTTTTATTCTCAATAAGAAATTAGAGGTGAGCTTGAGCTTTAACTTCTGGACAAGGCCCACTGGTTGGACCTGAACTCAAATGAATTTATGTTACTCCCAGGAAATAGTACAGGAAAGAAAAAACAGTGGTATAAGTGACTAATACTAGTAATATGTCAAGTGTATAATGACAGAACATTGTTTAAATTTTCCCAAGAGATTTTTGGTAGTTGATAATCTCCTTTTCTATCTGTCTTTCTAAAAAAAAAAAGGATTCATTGCAATTAATGGAAATTATTTGAGAGGTTTTTAAGATATATAGATTATTATTTCAAAGAAAAAAACATAAATAAGATAGATTACTTACTTTTTCATTTTTATGACTTTTCTTTCTAGGATAGTAATGTGTTTTAAGGGTTTTTTTACTTATTTTTTGCTGCTGAGGGTCTTGGGTCTTCTCTTGGCATCCCTTTTTATTATAGAGGGCAGAAAAAAGCTTTTTAAAAAATATATAAAAGGCCATTTATTTTTCCAATACAGATTTCATTATGGAAGTAATATTAATCATAACAGAAGATACTAGCCAAATAATAGAACAAAGAGAAATGAAAATATATTGTGTCCAGGTTAGAATATCTCTGAGAAAAGACAACTCAAACTCTCACATATTATACAGTAAATTATAAGGTAATAATGTTCTGTCATGTGAATATCCATTCCTATTGTAATTCATATGATTTGTGAGTTGGTGGTGTGTGAAGCTGGTATTGAAAGCAAGATCAGTGAGGAATTTAGATTAAACGTGCTGAATTTACAGAATTTACACCACTTGGATACTAAAAATTGTCAGGCATTCTGTCTCACTAAAACTCATGGGAGAAAGAGTCAAATTCTTTCTAAAACAGCAGTTCTCAAGCGATGGTCTAGGAACAAGCACTTTTCTGAACATTTGGCTTGGTGGGATAGAATGAACATACTACAGAGGGTAATATCCCAAAGGGATATTGCAAGAACATTGATATATTAGGTTATTTCTCTTTTTAAGTGAGTCTTCAGACTAGGACATTTGGAGAACCACTGACCATAAAAATTGTATTCCAAGATCTTAGAAAAAGATCCCAAGTATCTGACTTATGTTCCTATCAATAATGCTCCCAAAGCTACCATTACTGACCTACTTATTGTGTGGTCTATGAAAAAGAACAACAATAGGGTAAGAAAATGGAAAATTGTCAATGTGGTATACACTGTACATTTTTCAACTCAACACTTAGTCATATGACCACAGTTAGGACAGCCTCGCTATTTGCATTTTTCTGAATCACCAAAAATGAATAAATAGAGAAGAAAAAAGTTTACACAGTTTGACCACCAAAGAGGCACTTCAAAATTTCAATAGAGAAAAAATTATTAAACAATTTGTCTCCCATTCTTTATTCTTCTTTGAGCTCTATTTAGTACAAGTCTTGCCTGGTCAGCAAACTTCTATGCAATATGTCATTAATTTAATATTCTTCTCATTAGGTATTCTATCTTAAAATATCACACATATTCCTTTAACTCTCCATCAACACAAGCAGCATAGCAAGTTAGGAGATGGCTAGTCACAAAAAAAGGAACCTGTAGCTAACCGATTATTTTCTCACATAAGACATGTGAGTTCACAGAAAAAGAAGCCTGGATGGCCACTTGGAGACCAACTATACCATCAACCAGCCTCCAGAGAAGAAGTGACCCTGTTTTCAATCACAGTGAAGAGCAGTACAATAATTGCATGGCTGCCTTGCCATTAAGAGAAGCTGAACTTCAGTCCAATTCAAGGCATCTCATCGTTACAAGAGCAACCACAAAGAGCAGTGAGGTTGGTGCTAGCTCTGTTACAGATTTGGGATGGATCAAATGCACCCAGGCTATTTTGACCACTGCTACTGCTTGGCTTTGTGATAAATATGTCCTTTGGGGACTTGGCATCCACTACCACTGACTTCCAGCCCTTAGCACAGGAGCTTCAATGGTTCTTACATCCTCATAATACAGGAACTACATGTTCCCAAATACCAGTCAACTAGAATATCCTAAAACAGGATCAGGAAATGAGGTGCACTCTTGAGAGATTCAGAAAACAAGAAGACAGACAGAGGCCATCTTCTCACCTTTCTGATACTGGCAAGGAAACTTAGTAGGTCATGCTTGCAGCAGCCAGATGCTTCGTTAATTTATAGTCACCAGTTTTGTGGTTGCGAAGAAAAGTTGTTGTGCTATTGTGGTGGTAGCAGCTCCCTGGATCTCAGCTCTGGGTCTCAGTTTCACGATAGTCTGGAGGCAGCCCCTATAATAGGAACTTGCTTGGTTCCTGTTAAATGTACTTAGAATGGTTGCTATAACCCTGATTGACAGATGCTTTCTCTAGCTCTATATTTTTCAGCAGGAGGTGTTTCTATAAATCAGTGTTACTGCTCAACATTCAGGTAATTAATAATCTTGGTGAACTAACACACACTCCCCAAACACTTCACCTGTCTTGCTTATATTACACACACTCACCATGATCTATATTCATAAGTATTTTTTCATATTATTTAAGATCCCACAAATTTGCAAACTTCCTCCCTTCAAGAAAAGCTAAAATGGATCAGAAAATTTAGTCCCAAACAAAATCTAAAGGCAGGATTCTAATTGGCTCAGCTTTTATCTGGCTTCTGGTATGCATCCCTGGACTGATCTATTATGGCTGGAATGAGGCTCACACAGCCTAAAGATGGCTCCATAGCAATGAGTGGAAGGAAGGGGTGATGCCCTTAGAAGGTGAGATGGGCAGATATTCTAATAAATTTTTACTGTGTCTGTGTTCAAATCCTAGCTCTCCTAATTACCAGCTGTTGGCATAGGGCTTATATAATAACATTAACACACAGTTTACTTTTCTATCAGAAAAAGTTAATTTTAAAACTTACTTATACCATAGGATTTTTGTATTAGATTACATAATACCAGCAAAGCAATCAGAACAGCATCCAATGTATCATAATGTTCAATAAATGTTAAGGGTTCTGTTTTCATCATTGTCATGAAGCTTCAGCTAACTAGCAGCATTGACTACCACTTTTCTTAGCAGAAGAAACCAAACTTTACCCTTGACTGAATGTGCTTGAAGTCTAAATCCTATACCTAGAAGCCAGCTAAGAAATCTGACGACACAAACTCCTGTCAAGTTATAAGCTTAAAAATGACATCACTTTTTCAGCTGAACTTAAATGATACAAAGGTAAGGTAAAAGGAAGTCATGATTTATCACATCCTGTAGGGAAGATGACAATGCACATTCAAGATATGTGTTCAATTTAATTCGATACATGGAAGACCTGGTCTCCTGGAACTTGTTGCTACAAACCAGCATGTGCAATCAGAAATGAGGTTTACTTAGTTGATTTATCTGGAATCACCAAGTAATTCCAGACTAAGGATCAGCAAACTTTTTCTGTAAAAGACAAGAGAGTAAATATGTTGGGCCTTGTGGACCCTATGGTCTCTCTTATAAATATTCACCTCTGCACTGAAACACAAAAGCAACCATAGACAATACGTCTAAAAAATGAACATGGCTGTGTGCTCAGAAAAACAAAACAGTCTAGATTTGACCAACAGGCCATAGATTATCCATCCCTGGTCTGCATACAACTTTGTGGGACGGGGCGGGTGTTTGTGTCTGTGTGTGGTCTACGGTAGGGAGCAGTGCTTCGAGTTTTAAGGGAGTCACATTTTTAGAAATGTTTTATGCCAGCTAAATATTTTTATTTTCATAAGTCTATTTATAGTAACCTCTCAAATTTTAGTGTCTTAAGAATCTGTAGCAATATACCAATTGCTATATTGTAATTTTTTTCTACAATAAGCATTAGAAGAAATAAATGTTTCTCAAATAATGTTTTTTAAAATAAAAATTAAATCTTGGTTGTAAATCTTGAAGATGCCTCAAAATTTGTTTCTCATACTTTGACTCAGCCCAAGTATGGAACATCTCCAAAATGAAGCCTCCCCCAGTCCTGCTCTCCTTTCTAACATCCTTCTACTCCTTGCACATGCTCCTTGCTTACGCTTCTATGATTCCTTAGGTCTATCTCTGAAACAACCTCCCTCTAATCCCCTCTACTTCAATTCATCCTCCATATCACAATCAGATGAATCTTTCAAAATACTGTATTGTAGATGCCACTTCACTGCTCAAAATCCTTCAAGTGTTTTCTATTACCTATAATAAAACATGAACACTTTAACTTGTCATTTAAACCACTCTATAATACGGCTCCAACTGGTTTTCCCATTGCATATCTCTCTCATCTGCCACAGAAATCATCCCGTAAATAGATCTCCTCACTCTTGCACTTGGATATTTCTTTCTTTATTCTTTTCCTCATCTCTTCCCCACTAGAGTAGCCTTCCTTCATTGTCTTCTTTCCCAATTTAAATCGTTCATATTGTTCTAGATCCAGAGAAAAAATTAACTCCCAAATAAAAAGTTCTTTGATCCTTCTTGTCTGCAGTCATTATCTCTCCTGTGACTCCGAAAATTAAAATTATTGTTTTTATCACTCCTAACACCCTTATCACAGATTGTGGAGTTGCTGCTGCTGCTGCTGTTGCTTTATTAGAGCAGCAGACAGACTGTGTGTTTCTTGAAAGCAGGGTTGACTCTCAGACCTCCTAGAATGCCCAGCAAACCTTCCCGGAGACTGTACATGCAGTGATAATACAGGTCATTAAAGCTAAAGGACAAGAAAACATCTGGGTAGCCATCTTTGCCGCAAATGTCTTTCAGCAAGTTCTGGGCCTTTTGACAAAAAAAAAAAAAAAAAGGGTTTGAGATGATCCTGTGAAGAAAAGGAAAGACACTTTGTCCCCAAGAGAGAACTCCAGGGAATGATTATGCAGGATATGCAAAAGTCTGGACTTTTGTTTCCCTTTTACCTAAAGCCCTATGTGGACCATTTCCATCATCTCTATAAAAAGTGTAAGAAGGAAAAGTACATATCATTCAGGACTGTTTCTTTTTGGAAGCTTCGGGCAGGGGGAGTTTATCGGGGATGAAATGGTAACAAATACCTAAAAGATTTTTAAAGTTTTGGGAATCCAACTGCCTGAGTTTTTACTGTCCCTCATAACCACAGGAGGGTAACTAAGAGTTAGACTTGCTCCTGTCAGGTGCCATGGAAGTATTTACTGTATTTTGCTGTGTATAATGCGCACCCACTTTTTTCGCCCAAACTTTCAGGAAAAAATCTTTTGTTTCAATTTTGTATTTATATTTAGATACCTGTTTTTTGAATTATAAAGGAATTCTAGCATTTATTTTTGAACATATGGTACAAGAAATTTTATGTAGCAAATAACTACTAAACACAAGAAGAGATACAAGGTATGTCAGGTACTACTCATGTATAATACACATCCCACCTTTCCCTCAAAACTTTGGGCAAAAAATACATATTACACACAACAAAATGTGGAAAGTTTCAAGCTAGAAAGATTCAGTGACAATTGTATAATTTTATTTTTTTAATTATAATGCTTTATGTATGTGGTGTCATTATAAACAGTAACTTTTGGTATTTTGATTTTTTAAAGATTTTATTTATTTATTTTTAGACAGGAAGGGAGGGAGGGAGAAAGAGAGGGAGAGAAACATCAATGTGTGGTTGCATCTTGCGCACCTCCTACTGAGGACCTGGCCCACAACCCAGAAATATGCCCTAACTGGAAATTGAACCAGCAACCCTTTGGTTCACAGGCCGGCACTCAAACCACTGAGCCACACCAACCAGGGCACTTTTGATATTTTTAAAGGGTTGCATTTTATATAGAAAAGGATCTCCTCTTTATACAGATTTTATTTTTTTAATATCTATGGTACCCTCATTCTCCAGCCTAAAAACATAACCACTTTTCATAACTAACACAAGAGTGCCACTATAATATTTTCATGTAATAGAATGATGGTTTCAAAGTCCTCCCCCTGCCCCCTAGTATTTCACAGTGAGAGGCTGAGTCTAGAATATAGATGTGGAATAAAAAGTAAAGGAAGGATAATGAATGAGACTACAATCAGTTGTTTTAGTAAAGTTTCTTTCCTAAAACAGAGCTATCTATAAGCCCAGGTTCTGCTTAGTTTATACATCAATTTATGATGCCTGTTGTTAAAATGGAAAAATCTAAAACAAATAAATAAATAATATGAGGTCTATCCAGAAGGTATCCAGTCGTGTAATATGAAAAATGAAGATATTTATTAAAGAAGATATAAGAAACAAGAAACATTGTACATGGGACAATGACACCTCAGTCCCCTTCAAAGTAGGCACCCTGGTACCTCACACAGTTCTCCCAATCACCACCAGCTGCCCTACTGTATTTTCCTAAATCTCACTGATGGCCTGAAATATATTCCCTTTCAAAGGTGATGTTAGTTTTGGGAAAAGCCAGAAGTCACAGGGTGCCATATCTGTGCTGTAGGGAGGCTGAGTCACCTGGGTGATTTGATGTTTCACCACAAAAATTGCACAAGACATGATGTGTGAGCAGGTAAATTGCCATGATGCAGCTGCCAATCATGAGCTGCCCATTGATGTGAGCTTCTGAATAATCCAAACAGTTTCCACAGAGAAATGTTCAAGCTTAATGTAAAATTTAATGTAGATTCATTGCTCTACTTGCTCAGTCATTTTTTAATGCAATGGCCACACAGTGCACATGCTCACTCAACAGTGTTTACTACCCCCACTGACTAATACAGTGAAGTCATCATTGTTCACACACACACATTCCTGTCCACTCTCCTTGGCTGCCAGATTACATCAATATCACGCAACCATTCTCATTATATTAACAATGGCTGGACTTTTTCTGGACAGACCTCATATGCATTTTTAGTAAAAAGAACATTTCAGAAAGGCTCCACAGCCTTCAGGGAAATATTTACAGTAAAACAATTGTTATTATTTTATGCTCTTGTTCCCAGCTGTAATTATAACTCATGTGAAGGTCAACTCAGACCCTTAGGGAAAGAACAAATGCCTATCAGGGAAATAAAACACATATGAGACTATGGAATGCTCTTTTTATTTGGAAAAGGTGAAACACAGCCTCTCTACTGTGCATAAAAAAATTTATAATAACTGCATGAAAATCAAGCATTTAGTTATTTTCCCCTCTATATCAAAAGACACTGCCATTTACTGGGTCAACTGAAAACAACTCTTCTCCTCCCAAAGTTATGTTTTTGTTTCAGTTTGGATATTATTTTCACCTGTATGGTTTTACCTCCATAGAATTTCTGCTGGTTTATTGTCTAGCTGTTCAGTTACTTTTCACATTATCATTTTAGTTTGCACCTAAAACCATGTATACACTTCCAAAGAAAATTCAAGACTTACTTTAAAGTTAATTGCACTCAATTATCAACTGTTCCTTGGATCTAAAGACATACTAACATGCATCGCAATGTGTTTCTGCCAAAACACATTTTCTCTTCTCATCTGTGCTACACTGTTTTACCTAATCATATGGGATGCCTTATTAATGGCATTTCACAGGGGAAGTATGCCCAAATTATTTTGTAAAATGTAAGCAATCTAAATATGCTCAAAGGTGTGCCACAGAAAAATGAAACAGAGTTTTAAAAAATACAAAGAAAGCATTTGTGATTTTAACCTAACAACAGCTTTATATACTCAGTCAACTAATTAAAAACAATGGTGAAGTGTAAATATTATGGTATAATCAACTGTTTTCTCCTCCTACTAATTAATTTTAATTGATCCACTCTGGAAAAGTTTTGGTGCTGCCATAGCTTTTAGGATAATCAGATACGAAGAGCCAAAAGCTAGGATATATTTTTCTCACTAGGAGGAATTTTGAATTTGGCAGTACATTCATGTGTGATCAAAGCCAAAGGAGATGGCAAGCATAAAATATGAGTTTCTCTGTCTCCAAAGGGGAACAAAATTAGCTTAAGGGGAAATGAGTGTGGAAAAATATCACAAACTTTGAGATGTAAACCAGTGTTTGAAAATCTAAATATTGTCTGTTAGTAGCCAATGAGTGCACATAAAATTTTTTCTGAAGTATGACAAGTAGTTCTTCCTAGATTTCACTCACTTTCTTACTGGTATCTCAGCATAATTTAAATATCTGACTTTACAGCAGATAGAGAAAAAAAGGACATACTGGAATAATAAAGAAAGAAAAAATGCTGAAGTAGAGCCAAATCTCCCCACAAAAAGATTTTACATTTAAAAATGTCAGAGGAAAAGGCTACCTCATTCTCTAAAATCCTTCAGTCTGACCATGCCTACTTAAGTTTTTTACTATCTTGGTAAGCCAAACATTGACAGAATCACCCATCTTTTTCCCATGCCCAACCACCATACTGTATATTGAGACATCATGATATCGGTCCTGTTCAAGTTTGGATGATTTTAGTCCTTCACAATTTCCCCAAGATTTAGACTTTGTTCTCTATTGAACTTTCATACTGTTCAAATACTGCTTTTTAAAATCCTTTGTTATATATTCCCCATGCATCTTTTCCCACAGCCCTCACACATAATGTAACCATCTGATTCCCACTTGCTGAACATTCTAAATAATCTTTTTATTTAACATTTTATGGAACATGTCTTTAAAACCATGGACTCTGTGGTTGACTCTCTTAGTTGTACTATGCATGACCATGTGACAATAAGTTTCTTAATCTTTCTGCATCGTGATTTGATCTAAAATTGAGTACTATTTGTACTTATAAAATATTTTGAGTATCAAATGAGTTAATGCATGTAGAACTCATGTTGATACATGTAAAAATACATGTAAAACTAACACAGATTATGTATTAAATTACAGTTATAAAATCCCAACTTTCTTAATGAATAAGGAAAAAAATTTAAATTAAAAATTTTTTTGAAAATATTCATATCACCATGATAGACATGTGACCATGTATAGTGAGCCAAAGACAGGATAATAGGTCTAAAAGGAATAGAACAAATTTTATGTGCCATGTTCTGCCCTCCCATAGTTCACACTTGTGGCTGGGAGGCAGCTGATCACACCTCCTTGCTTTCTCCTTCACTGGTTAGAGGCAGATACTGCAGAGGCCACAAGATTGAATTGGCTGAATTTATTCCTTGATCTTTGAACTACCAGGTGGAGAAAAACTGCCTAGCAATGAGGAATACACACATTGGATTGTTTGATGAGCAAGAGAAAAACATTTATTGTGAATGTACCATACACTGAAATAAGGAGATTTCTTTGTGGCAATAGCAAATGATTGATATGTTATCAAGCAACCCATTTCCCCTATTTTTTTTTTTTCATTTTCTTTGATGAAAAATTGTGTTTGCCTCACTATTCTGAGGCAAATACTTATATCTTCTTCCTCCTATGAGAGGTAGCTGGGGAATAAGGAAGGGCTGGAAGAGTGTACCTTGAAACTAATGCTAATTTTCTGAACATTTTATGATTTGCAAGCTCTTGGCAAAACCAACAAAAAGAAATATTTTCTGGGAACTCAAACCTTTAAAAAGTACTGCATTCAAAAATGCATGACAATAAGAGCTGCTAAGAGAAGAAGATGCATGGTGCTTTTAATTATACCCTAAAATCATTCTGATTTCTGATTTTTTCTTCTTACTTTCAAGTTTCTTTCTATATCCTAACATCCCCTCAGAAATATATAATAAAATTGTAGGGAATTATTATGCCTGCTAAGGGGTTGAGAGTTAGGGTCCAGACATTGTGGAAATGATGTTTGGGCCTGGTCCTCGGCCTCTAGGCATTTATCTCCTTGCATTGTCCTGCCTTCCTTGCTATCAGATCGTTCCCAAGGGAAGTTCAAAGGAATACCTAAACAATGTACCTATCAGGATGTTTACTGTTGCAAAG